>JAJIBD010009991.1:0-62310 GCA_021461705.1 Cryptotis parvus | reverse complement strand
ATAATATATAATATCTCTTGATAAACATCTTTCCATCATTCAAATGTAATTATATAAGATGCTCAAAATCCCACTAAGGAGGTGGGGAGGGGATTTGTATCCTCAACTGCTAGAGACTCACTAGCACAAAGATCTTTTATTACATTTTTTTTTTTGTTTTGCTTTACAGCCATATCCTGTGATGCACAGGGTTTACTCTTTATTTTTTTTTCTTTTTGCTTTTTGGGTCACACCGGGATGCTTCAGGGTTATTCTTGGCTCTTCGCTCAGGTATTACTCCTGGCGATGCTGGGGGTTCCATATGGGATGCCGGGATCATACCCGGGTTGGCCACGCAGTGTTTACTCTTGACTCTGTACTCAGGAGTCATTGCTGTTGGGCTGGAGACACAATTGGTACATCCATATGCAAGGCAAGAGCCCCACCCGCTGTACTATCCCCCCACTCCCACCCTCTGCTCTCTACCTGTCTCTTGAGTGAGGAAAAAAGGGAATTTAAGGTCTATAGACATAAAAATATAGTCTCTATTGATTTTTCACTTTTAACTTGATTTCAACTATGTTTTCTGAAGAAAAAGCAAATTATCCAAGGAGTGAGGCAAAGTTTAGTTCATTTACAATATCCTGGAAATTTTTAATTTTTTTATCTTTGATGAACAATTTTTTTCTGGGTCCAATAATTGTATAACGTATCTGAGATGACTGAGATGACTTAATAGATGGTAGAACAGGATTTCTATTCTGAAACCTGATTCCAAATCCTCTGATTCTTTTTACAAAGTCTTAGGAAAGTTACTTGTGAGAGAATTTTTTTCATCCCACGAAAATATTACCAGTTTCTTCTAAATGCATAGTCATTTGCTTTTCCTGCAGAAACTATAATCTCATGGGTAATAATACACATCTTCAAAACCAATAGTGAGGGATAGTTTTATATTCAAATTGAAGTTGGATTCCAAGAAGGTTAATAAAGAAAGGGAAAAGAAAAGAGAATACTCACACTCTATTGTGAAGACCTTGGAGTTTTCAGAAAATAATGTTCATTTTGATTTTGTTTGGACCATACCTGATCTTGCTTCCCTACAGTGCAAGTTCCTTTGCCTGTGAAAAGATGTCGAACCCTAAGGTTTGTGTTGAATGACGGGCTTTATGTTATTTTAAATAAAATTCTCAATAAAACAACACACCAGTTTTGAAGTTTGTCTTTGAATCAAAAATATAAATAAAAACTATTTTATTTCTATTTAGGTCTTGATTCTCAGGATCCATGAATGTGAAATTATATAGGAAGGACATTTTAATTAAAAACCTCAGAATGACATCATTGGGAATTTAGAAAGAATCAAAGGTCAATAACAAGGGGTAGAATAAGAGGAAATAAAGAGTGGTGAAGGCTCATGGTTGTGGTGTCACAACATCATTCCTGAAACATTAAGAGAATTTTAAATCAAAGTGTTAAAGAGTAATTTAAAGTAAATACATATGTACTTATATGTGCATATGTAATGTATATATGTATGTTTGTATATATATATATATTTACATTAAATACATGCATATAAACATTACATATATGCTATATATGCATATATAATTCATGTGCCTCTGTTCTTTGGCATTATTAGAATATTAGTTTTCCAGTGATGTAGGGTTTCAAGGAAATATGGTGTGTGAACAAAATGTAGAATTGTTGGGGAATATTATATAACTTTAAGAATTATTTTTCATGGGCTAGGAGTGATAGCACGGCGGGTAAGGCATTTGCTGTGAACATGGCCAACCCATGTTTGATCCCCAGCATCCTATATGGTCCTCGGAAACACTTATGGTCCCCCGAGCACCGCCAGGAGTAATTCCTGGAGTGTAGAACCAGGAGTAACCACTGAGCATTGCTGGGTGTTACCCAAAAAATTAAAAAAAAAATATTTTCATTGTCATTATAAATTATTTTAGAACATTTTTACATGAACTTTTTTTCCTTTCTTTTTTTTTCAATGTTTATTGTTAGTCCTTTATTTTTTAAAATTTTTTATTTTTACAAATACAAAGATATACAATTAAAAAGTTCATGTTTGGGTTTTGGTCATACAGTGTTCCAGCACCCATCCCTCCACCAGTACCCATCTCCAACCACCAATGTCCCTGGTTCCCTCCCCCCCCCCAGCCCTGCTCCATGGCAGGTTCTTGATTTCTTTCCCTTTCTCTCTCTTTCTCTTTTCCTTCCCTCCAGACTATGCATTACAGAACATACATTAAAGGGTTGTCATGTGTATTTTTTGCCTCTATTTAATGCTCAGTTCTAGGTTGGCATTAGTACCCTCGACAATTGTTAGCACACTGTTCCATTTTCTGTCTTACCTAGCCTCTGAATCCCACACGTTTGTGATAATTTCCACCTTTGACAGGACCTTCTGATATATGTTTCACTTGACCGTGGATATTGGTATCGGATATGTGTGTATATATATATATGTACATATACATATATATACATATATATATATGTTATGCAAATAAATGCAGTCATTCTGTATCAGTCTCTCCCCCTTCTGGCTAATTCCACTCAACATAATTTTCTCCATGTCCATCCATTTATAGGCAAATTTTATAACTTCATTTTTTCTAACAGCTGCATAGTATTCCATAGTGTAGATGTATCAAAGCTTCTTTATCCAGTCATCGATTTTCGGGCACTCTGGTTGCTTCCAGATTCTGGCTATTGTGAATAATGCTGCTATGAACATAAAAGTAGGGATGGTGTTTGCGCTGGCGTATTTTTGGTTTCCCAGAGTAGATTCCCAGGAGTGGTATGGCTGGGTCAAATGGGAGTTCAATTTCTAGTCTTTGGAGGAATGTGCATATTGTTTTCCAGAAAAACTGTACCAGCCTGCATTCCCACCAGCAATGGATGAGTGTTCCCTTTCCCCCCACATCCACACCAGCACTTGTTGTTCTTGCTCTTTTGAATATGTGCCAGTCTCTGTGGTGTAAAGTGGTATCTCATTGTTGTTTTGATTTGAATCTCTCTGATGATTAGTGATGATGAGCATTTTTTTCATATGTTTTTTGGCCATTCGAATTTCTTCCTTGCTGAAGTTTCTGTTCATTTCTTCTCCCCCATTTTTGTTGGGGTTGTTTGTTTTTTTCTTTGTCAAGTTCTACCAGTGCCTGATATATCCTGGATATTAACCCCTTATCAGATGGGTATTGGGTGAATATTCTTTCCCATTCTGTGGACTGCTTTTGTATCTTAGTGACTATTTCTTTTGAGGTGCAGAAGCTTTTTAGTTTCATGTAGTCCCATATGTTTATCTTTTCTTCTAGTTGCTTTGTTAGTGATGTTTCACCTTTGAAGATGCCTTTAGCTTCAATGTTGTGGAGGGTTTTTCCAATATTTTCTTCAATGTATTTTATTGATTCAAGTCTGATACTGAGATCTTTAATCCATTTTGATCTGATTTTTTGTGCATGGTGTTAGACACAGGTCCAAATTCATTTTTTTACATGTCGCTGCCCAGTTTTCCCAACACCACTTGTTGAAGAGGCTTTCCTTATTCCATTTTGGACTCTTTGCACCTTTATCAAAGATTAAAAGATCATGTATTTGAGATTGGGTGTCAGGATACTCAATTCTATTCCATAGGTCCACAGGTCTGTTTTTATTCCAATACCATGCTGTTTTAATTACTACTGCCTTGTAGTGCAGTTTGAAGTTGGAAAGGTGATGCCTCCCATCTTCTTTTTCCCGAGGATTGCTTTAGCTATACTTGGAGGTTTATTGTTCCATACAAATTTCAGGAGGCGTTTGGTCAATTTCTTTGAAGAATGCCATGGGTATCCTTACAGGGACTGCATTGAATCTGTACAGAGCTCTAGGGAGAATTACCATTTTGACAATGTTGATTCTCCCCATCTATGAGCAGGGAATATGTTTCCATTTCCTTGTGTCCTCTTTTTATCTCTTGGAGCAGTGTCTTGTAGTTTTCTTCATACAGGTCCTTTACACACTTGGATAAGTTGATTCTTAGGTATTTAATTTTCTGTGGCACAATTGTGAATGGAATTGTTTCCTTAATATCCCTTTCTTCTCTTTCATTATTTGTATATAGGAAAGTCACTGACTTTTGGGTGTTGATTTTTTATCCTGCCACTCTACTATATGTGTCTATTGTTTCTAGGAGTTTTTTGGTAGAGAGTTTAGGGTTCTCTAGGTATAATATCATGTCATCTGCAAATAATGATGGCTTGACTTCTTCCTTGCCTATCTGGATACCCTTGATGTCATTTTCTTCTCTGATTGCTATGGCTAGTAATTCCCAGTACTATATTGAATAAAAGAGGTGAGAGTGGGCAACCTTGTCTTGTCCCTGATCTGAGGGTGAAGGCTTTCAAATTTTCCCCCATTTAGAATGATGCTCGCTCTGGGCTTTTGGTAGATGGCTGTAACTATCTTGAGGAAAGTCCCTTCAATTCCCATTTTCCGGAGGGTTTTAATCATGAACGGGTGCTGGATCTTGTCAAATGCTTTCTCTGCATCTATTGATAGGATCATATGGTTTTTATTTTTCCTTTTATTGATATGATGTATTATGTTGATAGACTTGTGAATGTTGAACCATCCTTGCAATTCTGGGATGAATCCTACTTGGTCATGAAGTATAATCCACATGATGAATCTTTGGATTCTGTATGCTAGTATTTTGTTGAAGATCTTAGCATCCGTGTTCATCTGGGATATTGGTCTGTAGTTTTCTTTCTTTGTGTTGTCTCTCCCCTGCTTTGGGTATCAGTGTGATATTCGCCTCATAGAATCTGTTTGGGAGTGTTTCTGTTTCTTATATTTCCTGGAAGAGCTTGAAAAGGACCTGCAGTAGGTCCTCCTTAAAGGTTTGGTAGAGTTCACTAGTGAATCCGTCTGGACCTGGGCTTTTGTGTTTGGGCAGGCTTTTAATTACTGTTTCTATTTCCTCGATGGTGATAGGCTTATTCCGGTATTGGAGGTCTTCTTGTTTCAGCCATGGGAGGTTATAGGACTTCAGGAATTTATCCATTTCTTCTAGATTCTCATGTTTCACAGCATACAGGCTCTCAAAGTAATCTCTGATGATCTTTTGGATTTCTGTGGTTTCTGTTGTGATGTCACCCTTTTATTTCTGATTCTGTTTTTTTTGGGTTCTCTTTTTTCCCTGTCCTTACAAGTCTTGCCAATGGTTTGTCAATCTTGTTTATCTTTTCAAAGAACCAGCTCTTGGTTTCATTAATCTTTTAGATTGTTTTTTGGTTTCCAACTCATTGATTTCATCTCTAAGTTTTATTATTTCCTTTTTTTCTGCCTGGGTTGGGCTCCTTTTGTTGGTCTGTTTCTAATGTTTTCAGCTTTGTAGTCAGGTTATTTATGTGGGCCCTTTCTTGTTTCCTGATGAATGCTTGCAGAGCTATAGACTTCCCTCTTAACATGTCTTTTGCCGTGTCCCACAAGTTCTTATAGTTGGTGTCTTCATTTTCATTTGTTTCCAGAAATCTTTGGATTTCCTGTTTGATTTCTTCTATGACCCATTTGTTGTTCAGCAGTGAGCTGTTCAGTTTCCAGGTGTTTGGTTTGACTCCCTGTTTCTGTGTACGGTTTTTTTTTTTGTGAAAGTTAAAAAAAAAAAAACTTTGGGGGCTAGAGTGATAGTCCAGCCTATAGGGCGTTTGCCTTGCACCTGCCCGGCCCATGCCGGCCCGGGTTCGATCCCCGGCATCCCATATGGTCCCCGAGCACCACCAGGAATGATTCCTGAGTGCAAAGCCAGAGAAACTCCTGAGCATTGCTGGTGTGACCTAAAAAAATTTAGAAAAAAAAAGAAAGTTAAAAAATCATGGAGATCTGTAAAGTTTTCTTTAGCATCAAAATCCTCCTCTGTGTCTTATTAAAATTAATTATATATTATAGAGAGACTAATTTAATACCTAAAATTGTCTTTCATTTAAGAAGATATTTACTCCAAAACTATAGTGAGTTTATCCATAATATTTAAAATTTAATGCCACAAAACACCTGTATACATATATTATTTGACAGGCTACTTAAGTTAATAGATCTAAGAAAGATTTATATTGCTTTATTATTATTTCTTCTGTTATGTTCATTATAATAGTCTGAAAGTTTTGCTAATTATTTATAAAATAATTTCTTTTTAGCAGAAGTCTGTTTTCACTACAATGATTGCACACAATACATATTCATTAAACATAGCTTGCAATGTGACTTTCCTCTACAGGGTGGTCTTATAATAAACATAATAGAAAATTCTGATAACTAAAGCTAGTTGAGTATATCTATAGATTGGCAATTTATATACTTTAATTACATATATGTCTATTATGTCTAACATAATTTGCAATTTATAATATACCAAAACATTTCAAATTTTACTCTCTTCAAAAAAATTCTGTTAAGTGTGTTATGGATTAAATGTTGCTTCAATTTATTTCAGTTTATTCATATCCAATTAAAAATAAAATCAATAACTAAAGTTCTGAAATTATAGTGAAATATACTTGTTTTTTTGACAACAAATGATTTGGATATTATTAATCAGACTATAGTGAATACTTACTCTTTGAACTTTCATAGTTACAGATTTCCTAACACAACACATTCATTAGCACTCAGAAATTTGTGATCAATGAATAATTTTGAATAGATGAAAGATTCATAAAATCAATGTAATTTAAAAAAGTAATAAGTACTCTAAAGTTCAAATTTAAACTAACTTATTTGATTTAAGGATGTGTGCAATCACATTCTCTTATTTATGCATAAGCTCATACACAATCACACACAATCCATTTTAGAGAATATTAAAACTGCAAAACACTATTTCTTTAGAATTAGAAATTATTTGCTTCTCAATTAGTCACTATTCCCATTGACCAGTCAAGATATATTTTTTTTAAATTTTATTTAGGCCTGAGAAACAGAGATTATAATCCTTTGTACTAATGGGGATAGAATTTTAAATAGAGATTCTTAAGGACGCATGTCCTAATCATGTCCCATCAGGAAATTTCTTCTGTCCTCATTATTTTAGTCCAGACTATCTGAATTTCAAAGCATTTTTTGATTACCCTATAGGCATTATCTTTCCCCAAATTGTCTATTTATTAAAAGATCAGAAAACAGCAAAACAAAAAAAAATTTTGAATTGCCTTTGATAGGGATGATACGATTCAGATGATTTACATCTCATTATGTTCACAAGCTCTGACTAACCTAGGGAACAATCACTGCTATTAGCATGAATAATTGAACTGTCAAGAGTTGACTCATGTATCTGAGACCTTACTTAGGATCTAGCCTTGTTAATAATGTCAAGCCTACAAAGAATCAAGGGATGTAGTCAAGGAGTTATTTTGGAAATAGGTAAGTGTCCCAGAAATTTCTTTTCAACTCAGACCTATACATTTTTACTCAGAGTAATGCCTTGGGGGAAAATCTAAAATGATCCTTATCTGTTTTACACCCTAGGTAGCTAGCTAGATGGCTGGCATTCTCCTTAAGGACATGAACTGTGTATCTATAGATTCTAGGATTGTAAACACTAAGTTATAAAGAAGGATCATTCTACTGAAAACAGCCCATAGATAGTATTTGCTTCCCAGCAAAAGCCATTAATCTACTTACTTAATGATCTGCTATCACTACCAACACTTACCAGGAGATTATACTATATCTGCTGCTTGCTTCTTGCTTTATAGTCTCTCTATAAATAAGGAATATTTTCCTTAAATATGAAGAGAAAAATAAATCACGGATCAGCTGGTGAATGTGTTTACTGTAAGCTTAAATAAACAGTGATGCAATTTATGACTTGGAGTACAACTTACTCTTAGTTCTCATTGTATTAATGTTTAACTTATCTGCCTCTGAATTATATTGGAGGGCCCACTTTCAGATTATAAGTTCTCTCTAAGCCTATATTTATCTCAGGAGACTATCTACTTTATGGATTCATAACGTGATACAGTTCTAAGATGGTGACATCCCTTATGTCAAATAATGCCTCAAAGAACAGATAAAAGCATGTGGTGTCTCTTCCTAAAATAATTGATTTACAGTGATGGAAAAATGATGACATCAAAGGCAATAAAATATTTTTTGGTATCATATACCTAAGACCTCTAACTGGTTATTTGGTGTTATATGTTCTTAAGAAACAATTGATCATTAAAAAAAAACAATTTTAGATAGCAATTGTAAATGATAGATAGGTTTAAGAAATTAGCAGTAATAACATTTCCAAATTATGATTTTTGAGTGAAAAAATAAAAAAATCATATTTTTACTTTTATTGAATTTCCTATTGCCATCTGGGACATTAATGAAAAAGTCCCATAATGGCTACTAATTAAACAAATTTATTTAGAAGGCTATATACACACATCTATATAATATTATATTTATTGTATTTACATGTGCCAGAGACGTAGTGCAGTGGATATGGCACATGCCTACCTCTTGGGCAAACCAGCATTGATACCTAGTATTCCATACAGTATCTGAGTGTCATGGGATTGACTCCAGAGCAAAGAGCTAGGAATAAGCCCTGAGAAAGTAGGGTGTGGCCACAAAAACAACAAAACAAATACTATCTGTAGCTTAAAGATAAACTTACAAGAATAGATGCTAGATAATCAGCATTATTTTGTTAAACACAAAAGCAACATTAAAAACCTCACTAAATAAGAGCTTTATTATATATTTTAAATTAAATAATATATTAAGGAAGTAAACATAAATATAATTTATAAATATATATAAATAAAATAAATAAGAATTAATATAAATTATATTTATGTTTACTTCCTTAGCATATTAAAGACATTAAATATAGTTTTAAAGATTTTCAGTGATAAATTTGTGTCTACTTATTGAGATTGCTATAGCAATTAGAATAAGAAGGATAAACTAAGTAATACTTGTTTTAATACAACTAGTTTTTTATATATTAGTTTTTAATACTAGTTTCAATACAACTATTTTTATTTCAGTTTTTTCTGATTATAAATGAATATATATATATATTCAAATATACTGAATATAAGTGAATATATACCAAGTATAAATGAATATTTATTTTACTTAATATAAATGAAATATAATTGACTTTACACTGACTCAAAACTAAATACTTGACTCAAAACTAAACTGACTTTTCAGCTCCTGTAACAACATTGTAGTAAATCGATATATTAAAACCATTCAGATTATAATGTACTGTATTGGAAAGATGGCCAATACTTGTTGTGAATAGAGTTTAACCTTACATTTTATTTTTGTTAAACATAATTCTATGAATTTTGTGTTAAAATTGGTAATTATATCTTATGTTATCTACAATTTGAAATTGGTTGAATTGATAGTGATTTGAACTATCTTTCTATGAATTTGTGTTTGTTTATTTTGGCTCACACATGGCGGAATATGTTGTTACTTGGTCTGAACTTAGGAATCACTTCTAGCCATCCTCAAGGGGTAGTATTTAGTACCAGGGATTGAATGTGTGTCAGCCACATGCAAGGCAAGCATATTATTTGTAGTATTACCTCTCTGTCTCCAATAAACAGAATTTTGAAGGATACTATAATATCAGCAACAAAAACTAGCTAGTAAGTGGAGCCAAGTAAAAGAACAATTATTTTAGAGATTTTATTAAATTGAGTTATAAATACTGTGGAAGGAAACAGGAAGATTTATAACCTATTGGACTTTCAAAAAACGTTCCAAAACATCCAAGTAAACAATTAAAATGCCAGGTTTCTGGCACCTCTGACTCATGTTTGTGTCATTAATCCTTCTCTGACAGTTTTGGGGCAGAGGCTACCACTCAGACTCATCTGTTTGTTTTCCTGCTGTGGGGTTTCCATTCTGCCAGTCAAGAATTCATCTGCTTTTGTGCTGATTGAATGCTGGTGATTCTGATTCCTAGAATCCGCCTGTTCACAGCTTTCTATTTTGAAGTTCTAAGGCTGTATCCCTTAGATGTTTCTTTCAGAGGAATTAATAATTGGCCACTAGTGTATTTATTTCAGGGAGCCTCAGGCAAGGTGATGGGGAGAACTGAAACTACCTGCTGATGAAATAATGGAGGGATTGTTGTTTTGTACCAAAAACTGACAATATCTGGGATGTCTTAGTGTGGAATCTCAATTGAAAATAAATATGTGGATGCAACTAATTATTTCCAAGACATCCCTATATCAAAATATATCTATAATATAATAGAGTTATAGAATTGATGTATCACTAGGGTGCTTTATGACATTCTGAAGGACTTGAGACACTACACTATAGCCAAAAAGATTTTTTTTAATTTGTATTTTATTGAGACAGATCATTACAAGGCTACTGAAGATATTTTAGACTAGACTTTAGTTATCTTGTATGTGACTTTATTAATAATCATGAAGTCCACTTTATACTTGCACATTTGTGTGTTACTACACATGTCCAACCAATAGGGAAAAAAGGAATAAAATAAAACTTAGCTTAAGTGATATTATATATTTAGATAGACAGAAAGCTTGGTAGATAGATAGGTAGATAGATAGGTAGACAGGCAGATAGATATATAGGAGAGTGAGAAGCTAGAAAATAAGTCTTGCCTCTTTAAGAAATTTCCCACAGTAGATATCCAAAACGGCTGGGCACAGGGAGAGCAAGGAACCGCTCTGCCCCATGTCTAAGAGTCTCTGGACCAGCATACCTGGGCCGGATTGAGGAAGAAACTGAGGCAGGGTGGGTGTCGATGATCCGGGCTGTGATGGGCTGGTCGGCTGGGTGGAGTTCTGAAGAGAGGGAAGTCCGGATGTGGAAAATGGCAGCGCCCGTGGAGTGGTTCATGAGGCAGTCGGGAGGCATGGTGCTAGTGTTGTATTTGACATGCCAAATCCCAGTAACAATTATATTAGGTCATTCCCATGACCTAATATAATGGTTTGAGGCTCTTTATGTTCCTGTAGCAAGCCAATGCCCTTTGCTCTACTGGCATGAGACAGGACATATGGAGATTTTACTGGTGCCCGCTCTAGCAAATAGATGATTAACGGGAAGATCGTGATCGTGATCGTGATATCCAAAAACACTGAGACTCATAGTACTTTGAATCAATATAAAGAATATGGAGCACATCAAACATAGCTGTTGACTTACATCATCCCTTGTTTTATGACATGAAATGATGTACTATAAATAATATATATCCTTGATCATGAAGCATTTAGTAAAATTTCACTGTATCACTGTCTTCCCATTGTTCATTGATTTGCTCCAGAGGGGACCAGTAGCATCTCCATATGTCCTGTCACAAGCAACTGTAGCCCAAGGGCATCTACTTGCTCCAGTGACAGGAAGAGCATCAAACCATTCTTCGGGTCATGGAATTGAGATCCATAATTGTTTATATTAGTTAAATTTATATAAAAAAATTAAGCTCTGCACACCCTGTGCTCCACTGACCACGAGGGGTCCGGGAGGGAGAGTGACTTCTGGCTCCAGCCCAGTCTCAGAAGAATCCAAAAAGAACCCCTGCACTGTGCTGGGAGCCTTTTTCATCATCCACTCACAGCTCGTCAGAGTTCCACCCAGGAGAGAAAGCCAATCTCAAACCCGGCTTGTCAGAGCTCCACCCTACAGAAAACCTATTTCAAGCCCAGGTATGCTTGAACCAGAGAAACATATACACGGGGCATGGCTGCTACCAGCTCTCTCCATTGCCTTCATCAGTAAAATACCAGGAGTATTTCAACGGCCCCTGTCAGAGAGACCAGCAAGCTACTGACAGTATCCATCCCGCACAGCAGAGCCTGGCAAGCTGTCTGTCATGTATACAATATGCCAAAACCAGTAAAAGGAATAGATCTCATTCGCCAACATGGCAAGGCACAAGCATCTGGCAACCATAAGCTAATGTTCAAGCTCTCAAAGCAGTGCAGAGAAGTAATAAAGGAAAACCTTAAAGAGAGAAGAGCAGCAATGCTGGCCAATGCAGCAGAAGCCGGAAAAAGTGTTTGCAACACCTGCCTGTCCTTCACCAGCCAAGATGACTGCCCTCTGATGTCTGATCTATCACATCTTCCAGAAAGGCAATGAAGAAGATTACCCATGACTTCTACTCAGATATTTTTTGATAGCCACGTCCACCTGCCCACATACCAAATTCTGCAAGATGGATACATTGTTCTGAACATTCTCCCTTCTGAAATCTGACAGGCCATTTCATTGGTAAAGAAGTGAACAGCACCTGGCGAAGACAAAGTCAGATCCGAAAACCTGAAGATCCGCCATCAGTACTCATCAACACACAAGCTCAGCTCTTGACACACTACCTGTCCAAATGCAAGGTACCCTCAAAATGGAAAACCAGTAGGACAGTTCTACTGTTCAAGAAGGGAGACAACTATCGCCCCATCTGCCTGATGTCTGTCATCTACACTCTGTTCACTCAAGTCATCCTGAACAGGATTGGCATAACATTAGATGAAGGACAACCATGCGAGTAAGCTGGCTTCCGAAAAGGATTCAGCACAATCGATCAAATCCACATGATAACCAAGCTCATTGGAGGTTGTAGGAAATTTAACACACCACTTTTTCTAACGGTACTGGATTTAAAGAAAGCCTCTGATTCTGTTGAGACTGAAGTATTCATCGAAGCCCTAGCCAAACAGGGCATACAAACCCAATACATCAAGATCCTTCGTGAGCTGAATTACGGATTGACAACCAAGTTCTCACCAATCTACAAGGAAGTGATCATTGATGTCAAAAGAGGGGTTGGGCAAGGTGAAACCATTTCATCGAAACTCTTCAGTGCTACCCTGGAGAATGTCATGCAACAATTAGAATGGGAAGGAATGGGAGTGAAGATAGATGGTCAGCAACTACACCACCTCCACTTTGCCGATGACATCATTCTAATAATACCAAACATTAGCCAAGCGGCACAAATGCTGGTTACTTGGACCACGGATGTGGATAGGTAGATCTCAACAAAACAATTCATGAAAATGAACTAATTCCAGATGCTTCATTCGGCTGTCAACAGAACAAATATCTCAGAATGCAGCAGTGATATGTACCTAGGTTGAGAACACAACATGATGAACGGCCTAGCAACAGAGCTGCACAGGAAGAAGAGAATGACATGGAACACCTTCAAGAGCATTAAAGAAATAGCTAAAGGACAAAGAACCTCTGGCTCCAGTCAGATCTCTTTGACTCCACCGTTCTCCCTGCATTAACATATGCCTCAGAGACCTGGGCCCTACGAAAGCAGGATGAGAATGCTATTCGGGTCTCCCAAAGAGGAATCAAAAGAGATATGCTTGCAATATCACACCTCACTCAAGTGAGATAAGGAATCCGGAGTTCCGACCTCCGTCGCTGTTCCAGAGTCCGTGAAGCTGTCTGATTTGCCAAGGCATCGAAAATCAGTTGAGCTGGACATACAATGCGACTTGGAGACGACCACTGGACTAGAGCCATTACTGACTGGATGCTATGGGATGTCAAAAGTTCACGTGGCCGACCCCCTACAAGTAGGTCAGACTTCACTCTCAAGATCCTGAATGAAGGGTTTGAGGCTCTTTGTTTTCCTAAATGAAGCAATGTCATTGGACTACACTGCCATGTGACAGGGACAAATGGAAAAGTGTTTGGCACTTGCTAGAGCAAATCTATGAATAACAGAATGTCAAGTGATCAAGTGTTTAAGCTCTGAAGCCTGTTCTTCCATCTTTAAAATTCTTTGTTTACCTGCATTCATGCAATTTGCATCACTTTCTTTAACTTAGAAAAATACTTTTTTGTGTTGAATGGACTTTCATCTATTGATCTTTTTTGGTAAATTACTGAAAGATAACATTATCAGGAAAGAAGACAGCCTCAACAGACAGAAGATTATTTTTGCAAGACTAAGGAAACTTATTGTAGCTTTTACCTAATTCAGTAAACAGTCATAACACAATACTAAGTTAGCAAGGTAAAAACTAGCATTATATCCATTAAAGTATTAATTTTTAATACTTTTTAATTTGAGTCTGTTTAATTTGAGAAAACATATTTATGGTACAAGGCAAAATATAAGTAAAAGTTAAGTGACGAGAGATGGAGCAGACATAAAGCAGGGTAATAAATTAACTTGCATTATCTATGTTGAATACTGAGACTGCAGAATTATGCTTTTCTTGCTTAAGAGTAGGTCACAGTCTACAACATATTTTAGTTGATATTTTGTATCAGTTTTAATGTGACATTGAACTTGAGCTGACTCAATGACTATGTAATGTTGCATGTATAGGTTTAAACATAGGTTAACATAACTTTTAAATTTTAGCTTTAAATGCAGCTGAATATATTAACACAATGTGTATGACATATTATTTTAATTTTAATCTCCTTTATAAAGTCATATCCTTTTTAAATCTATTGAAGAAAAAGGAAAATGCTATAGCATGTTATCCAATGTATTTTTCGATCAATATTTTTATTGATCTTGTATGTCTATATATCCTAAAAAATATAATTTTTCTCTAACTTCTTTAAGGTCTTTTAAGGACTTGAGTAAATACATAATTTAACAATGTATATGTTTCATCAATTTCAAAATAATTAATTCCCTTTTGTGTGCTATGATTTCCTTATTTGTATACTCAGTGTATGAATTTTCTTTGGTTCTAAGCATTATGTTTTCTTTCTATGATTGTACCTAAGCCCTTATTTGCTTGACATTTATATTTTATTTTACACATTCTTTTAAATAAAAGCTCTTAATAGGTAACATATATTAGCAATTAATTATTTTACATATAATTAATTATTTTATGTTATACAATTGCAGATTTGTCTAATGTGCCCCAAAAGATAAAGGTGGTTCTCCTGGTGAGTCATATCCATTCAATCACAGACACCACATTCTCATTACCAGTTATAGCTCATATAGCATTTCTGCTTAATCCCAAAAGAAATTAACCTTATAAATTTAATCAGAAATAAAAATCTCATTTATAAATCAGGAATAACAATTTTAACAGTTATTAAGAGTTAAGTAATAATATAATGCTAAAAATAGCAAGTTTCTAAGTACAGTAGTTTGAAGTTTAGATTAATTTAGAATATCCAATGATTTTTATGTAATGCTTCAGTAGTCGATTTCTCTGATGATTTATCACCTGCCTCATTTTACTTATTTTTTCAGATATTTTCTGAGAGAGTGCAAAGAATTATACTAAATGCCAGATACAAATTTATGCCCATTCATTCATTTTTTTTTTTTTTTGGGTCACACCCGCGATGCTCAGGGGTTACTCCTGGCTCTGCACTCAGGAATTACTCCTGGCGGTGCTCGGGGACCATATGGGATGCCGGGGATCGAACCTGGGCCGGCACAGGCCGGCCGCGCGTGCAAGGCAAACGCCCTACCCGCTGGGCTATCGCTCCGGCCCCATTCATTCATTTTTATTTTCTCTTTTTCTCTTATAGCATGAAATTCAGTGAGTCATATCACCATACACCTTACCTATAGTTTGTGAATACTAATAGTGCTAGATCTAATAAATCAGTAAGTATATACCATTTATCAAGTGAAGAGTATACTGGGTTTTGACGTTATAATGATCCATAGATGTCCGTTTTCACAAAACTTCACTTTTAAATACAAACATTATAAAACCAAGAAGAAAAATGGAAACGCAAAGTTTGCATCGATATTGTCATCCCTACAATTTCTATAATAGACTCAGAAACTGTAAGACAGATGCGAAGCCATTGAAGTATTAAGACAGTTTAAAATCAGAAGCCTTAAATCTTCCATCTTCACTTCAACTCAAGATACAATCTTCAGCATGTTTCTCTCCTTAAGCTACAGGTTATCAGTTGGAAATCTGGTGAGAATATCTGGTGTTAGCAGTGCTAGCACAAAGATCAATTGATTCATTTCCTGAACTCTCTTAAAGAAATTTTCTTTTTACTATTAACTTACCATTTTCTTTGGGGGTGCTATATATTTTAAAAAAGAGCAACCCAAAGCATCTTGCTATTTATGTTAAAATCAAAATAAAAAAGGCTTAACAACAGAACAACAACAGCAACAACAACACGACTGAGTGTCTGTGCCCAAACACAGTGAAAGGTCATGAGGGTTTTCTGTTCTTTGGCAGAGAGTAATGGCACTATCCTAAGTAGTGATAAATAAGGGGTGAAGCAGCAGCCACAGGCTGAAAGACAGTAACCTAAGCAGGGCACTTGTCTATCACTTGATCGTTGATGTGCATAAGGTCCCATGAACACAGCTTTCAGAGTGATTTCCTGGTGCAAAAGTCAGGAATGAAGTTTAAATGTCGCCATGTGCGGCCCCAAGACAAAACAAACCAAACCAAAAACAGAAAACAGAAGGAGTGAGAAAAAGTATATGAATCAGCAGCTCTCTAAGGTACAAGTTCATTTACTGCCGCCTGGAATAAGGAGCTCCCTAGAACATAACTCCGGATGGGCAGCATGAGGCCAAGGCTACGGAGAAGCACGCACAATGCAGAACAAGTCAGTTGCCAGGCTAAGGAGATACTATCTTTCGCTCCCCAGCGTTGGAATCTTCTAGGGGTGCCCTGGTCTCCTTTTCTGACCCTATACGGACTTACTGCCAATGTTTGCGAGTTTGGTTTCTATGCACCTTTCCTCCACGATGAACAGCTGATCTGTATAGCTGATGTGAGTATCGAAGAACTATGTGTCTAACTGTATTCATAATTACATTACAGTCTCACTGAATATATATAACAGAAAAAATTCACAAATGAAATATATTCCATTTCACACAGGTTGAATAATTTTCCTTTCTGTGTATGTGTTAGATTTTATTTAAGTATGTAATATTTTATGTATAAGATTCTATTTAAGCTGATGGTGCAAACCATCAATAAACACATACTTAAATAAAATCTAACATACACTGAAAGGAAAATTATTTGACTATGTGAAATGGAATATCTTTTTATTTGTGCATTTTTATGTTATATATATATATTTAATTTAGGAGATATTTTATAAAAATCTAATATTGACATAAGGGGTTAGGTTAAATGTTGTTTCCTTACTATATAATAGATGTGTTACTACCTTTGAAGTTATTTGGAATGACTTTCATTGGTTGATAGGTTTACCACTAGCATAAAAGCTATAATTTTTTAGTCTAAAGAATTTATATCTCAGTAGATCACACATCTCTCAATGTAAGAATCATATTGAATAATTTGAACATAGTATTTTGTCCACTGACAAAATTTAAAATTAAGTACTGCTTGAACAAGTTACCATGCTTTCATTAAATAGCTAAAAATAACAAGCAGGTTAACATGTGCATAAAGGTTCTTTCTGGGATCATAAAAACATATATGTATATATAATATGTATATGTATATATACATATATATAATGGCCAGATCTATTTTTAGTTTGCTTTACAAAGCTGTGAATGCATTTATTGCAGAAAAGCTTCAATGGGCTAAGATAAAATAAATGCAGGTCCCTGATATAACTGTGTTAGATGAGACAGTAAGTAACTACTGGTATTTTGGTTTTGTTCTTATAGTATATAAAATTCATTTAGCATAAAGGATAGAATATATATCTTAAAACATCACATTTTTACATTGAAAAGTTTTTGTATATCAAGACTTTGAAATAATAATAAATGCTCTCTGATTTTGTTTTCTGAATTTATGTATAAAAAGATATATTGGAAGGCTTAAGGAATAGCACCAGTGATAGGATGCTTACCTTGCATGCAGTTGATCCATATTTGATCTCAGTACCCCACACTGACCCTGACTCTACTGGGAGTGATCCTTGAGTGTAGACTGAGCAGAAATAAACCTGTGCATTGACTGTTATAGCCACCCAAAGCAAAAAAAGAAGGAGATTTTTACTTATAAAATAGAACAATGCATCAATTTATCTTCATTTCACCCTATTAATTTTATGAGAAAATGTGTCTATTTTTTTATTTCATTCTACAATCATTATTGAGGCAAGAAAGACTATGTAGGAGGTAGTCACTTGCATTGCATGATGTTGACCCTAGCTTCATCTTAGGCACCCACATATGGTCTCTTCTACACCTCCAGCAATGACTCCTGAACAGTTAGGACAAATTCCTAAGTACTTCCTGTGTGGCTCTACCTTTCTGCAAATACCAAGGTAATATGGTTTATAGCAGAGTTGATGCTGTTCTTTGACATACATTCTCCTCTCCACCTCCAAAAACTGCACTCCTGTCTTTGGGTCTACCAGTGCTCCTATCCTGCCCCACTCCTGCTGTAAATTTCAGTGCTGCTATTGGGGTTCAGGAGTTTGTGAACTTAATTGGAAAGCAGGTGTACACACATTCATACAAAACATGTGCAAAAATTCACGATTCCTACATTCCTTTACACTAGGTTTGTCATGAGTGAACTACCTAGCTAGTTGCATTTCGGGATTTCTCATATTCTGCTGTTTTTTTTTAACATAACTAACTGAAAATTGTTCAATGAGTTGAAATTTGAGTGAAAGTTAAATATTCTTGGTGGATAATATGAAGGTAATGACAGACTCTCCGCTCTGACAATGACATTCTTTCAGAATCTAAATCACTTTCACCTCTTTTTCAGTATTTCAAATTGTAAAACTCCATAAAATTTTTTTCATCTGGCCAGGAATGCTATCAGCAAAATGCTTTTCCATCTTCAACTGTCAAGTAATTTATGATCTAATATTAGAGCAAGAGATATTTAAAATTAAATGGATATCTTTTCCTTCCAAGTGCATGAGACATCTTCTCATCTGACAAATTTAAAATTGATATTTATCAACATGAGGGAAATATGGCAAGATACCAAAGTTTAAATTCACTCTGTTCTATGGCCCTATAGTATAATGGGCTGTCATGCATGTCAAAAGCAATCACTGTCTGAATTGCTATCGGCTTTGAACTTGGGGAAAGGTGCTTTTTACTGTTTTAATTTTCTCTCACTATCAATTTTTTGAAGTTTCATGTATAAGTTTTAATAACACATGGTACAGAGAGGAAAAAAAAAACAAAATGTTTAAAAGTTAATATACTGTGTTTGCAATTATCCAATTTTTTCTTATCAATACTCTATAATTTACAAAGTTATTTATACTTTATACATTTATACTTTATAAATATACTTTGTAAATATACAATGTATAGTTATTTATTTATTCATTTATTTTTTGATTTTTGGGTCACACCCGTCGATGCTCAGGGGTTACTCCTGGCTCTGCACTCAGGAGTTACTCCTAGAGGTGCTTGGGGGACCATATGGGATGCCGGGGATCAAACCCTGGTTGGCTGTGTGCAAAGGCAAACGCCCTACCCACTGGACTATCACTCTTGCCCTACTTTGTATATTTATACAGTGAGCTTAGCAAGAAGTCAGAGGAACCCACACACCACGAGGGCAGTCATTCTGAACATCTGGTCTCCACAGCTCCTCAGAGCTCCACCCAAGAGAAAAGCCCATCTCCTCCCCATTGTGCTTAATCAGTAAACGCATGAGATAAGAGCCTACTACTAAGAGTATCCCACCACATGACAGAGCCTGGCAAGCTACCCGTGTCATATTTGATATGCCAAAACCCAGTATCAGTTATAGACCTCATTCCTATGACCTGAAGGAATGGTTTGAGGATCTTCGTGCTCCTAGAGTGAGCAGATGCCCTTGGGCTACACTAGCATGTGGAGGTTACTGGTGCCTACTCGAGCAAATCAATGAACAACTGCAAGGAAAGTGATACAAGTGATACAAGTAATTTATATTTGAGTTTTAGGCATAAACTGATCTATATTATTCTTTGCACGCAACTTCTTCCTTAAAAATTGTTGATGACAGATCCAGGAATTTGTCTTTGGACACTTAAATACCTACCCATTCTGGCCTCTTTATTTTCTATGCTTTAATAATACAAATAGTTTGGTTTAACTACATTTTATTTAAATATTGTGCATATGAACCTTCAGCAATGGCTCAGTGGATTTCTCAGTGACAAATATTCAGTACTTGAGAGGGGACTGCAAGGTTGTGAGTTCAAATGTACATCACATCTACAGTGCTATCCATGATAAAAGGTCTGGATGATGGTTAGGAGTTTTTCCAGGACAGGCTTAAGGATGTAAACCTACTCCCCAGTACAGTGAATGTGCACATAATCCTAAAGCCTCATGCTCTGGAAACCTTATGAGAAGACAGGCAACTATTATCGCCGGGTTGATTCATTAAATCAATTTTGATGTAATGACTATCAGTGGAATTTTACATTATTTGATAAACAAACTACGTAGGATTATACAATTAGCTGTCCTAACACAACTTGAGAGATTTAGGACCATGAAATTTTAATGTTGAAGTCTTATTTAATGAAGACAGCATTTGTTCTCAATTACTTTTAAACACAAGAGGAGAGCTATAAAATGACAGTTTCCCACATGAACACATTGTTGTATATAATTTCTCATAGTGTTAGTAAATGTCAAAGTAGCATTGTACTAGAGTTCATTAAGCTTAAGGAATGATGAGATGATTTTATGTGCATGTGGTTTTTATGATATGCCATTTCCAAATTACTTTTACATCATTTTAGAAATACAGATAGGTAAAATATAACAAACATTCATGTGTCCACTGCTAAAATTGAAATAGGGGACTAATAATATTTTTTGAAATTTTCTTATGTAGTCAATTCATTGCTGCAGTAACTACTCTTTTCAACTCACCATATTAAAGGTAATACACATTCTTCCTAATGTTTATTTTGCATTCATATGTTTATTTTTAATTTTTGTTATTGTTTTTAGTCTATGCCCGGCAGTTGTTTTGGCTTATTCTGGCTCTGTGCTCAACGATTACTCCTGGCTGTGCTCTGGAGACCATATGTGGCGCCAGAAATTGATTCATGGTAGCATCATGCAGGGCAAAGTTCCTAACCTCTGTTCCTTATCCACAGTTCTTTCAGCTTCATACCTACATATATTTGCCTGCATGCTTATTAATAAACATGTCTTTTTATTCATATTTTAAATGCTATGTTTTTATGGCTATTCAATATACTATTAATGACCTTCTGCTTTCTGTCTAGGGTTCTAGTTCATTCTGGGCCATAAATATATTAGGATACTCTTAAATCTGTTTTCCAGTTTATGTATTAAAACCAAATATTAACCTACTACTTTCATTTTTACATAATCAGTTATTTATTTTTAGATACAAACAACACCAATGAGAACATGTCTATAACTTGGCAGAAATGTGAGAATTTCTCTCAGCAACATACTTAGGAATATAATTGCTGTTTTATACAATGGATTCAGTTTTAAATACAGCAGATAAGTCTCACCAAAAACAGGAAAAAGGACACTAACATTAGTACACTTGTTTCTATTTTTCTATATATTTGATGGTGCTGGTTAATATAATCTCCCACTGGCTCTCTGTGGATTTCTGTTTTGTCTCTGTAATTATAGTTCCAAGCATTTTCAGTTAGACACTGGATTGTCTTTCTCATCCTGCGGAGAGCTTAGGTTAATTGAGTTACACCCACAATAATGTTCCTGGGGTGCACACCCATTTCCATCAGGGCACTTCCAATCCTCTGTGTGTATCTTTAACCCCCTTTGTGTTCTTCCCCTATTAGTCACAAATATCTCCAAATCAGACACATAACTTGCAAAAGTCAAGACTTCTAAAGATCCTGAATTTTCCATATGTAATTGAAATATTGTTTTTCTCTTTCATGTCGTTTCACCATTTTTATTTTAGAGCAATGTCCTTTATATATATATAAACACAGACAATTAATGCTATGCTTTTGTAATTTTGGAGTTCCTTGATTTTGTATAATACTTCTGACAATCCATCATAAGTACTCGACTTAAACTTCAATTGTCCTTAGATTGACCTTGGTTCCTTACATCCCAATAAGTGGATGGAGCCACAGGACTTAGATGAATCTAAAGCAAGCTGTAAGCAACACCAACTTGGACATGAGACAGTTTAATGACCATAAAAAGGATAAAAAGTTATTAATAATACAGTCATGGAACAAACTCTGACTGACCCGGATAGAAGTATCTGAATAAGGACTTGTTGAGGTTAAGAAAAACTAACCTGGTTTGGGGACTGTAGTATGGGATTTAAAGCAAGGTCTCTGAAGATAAAACCAGCCATGAGTCAGGAAAGACCATTTTAAGCTTAATCTAGGGTATAAAAGTCTAGATATTTACTGTGTTTAACAAGAATACTAGAAATAGGGGCCGGAGCGATAGCCCAGCGGGTAGGGTGTTTGCCTTGCCCACGGCCGTCCAATACCAGCCCAGGTTCGGTCCCCCGGCATCCCATGTGGTCCCCAGAGCACCGCCAGGAGTAATTTCTGAGTGCAGAGCCAGGAGAAGCCCCTGAGTATCGCCGGATGTGACCCAAAAAAGCAAAAAAAAAAAGTTTAAAAAAGAAGACTAGAAATAGTCTTAATAAGACATTTAATATGCCTGTTTGAATAGATTACCAGTAAAGGAAAGGAGAAAGCAATATGCCCTTAGATGGAATTCATCTTTGGGCAGATCTCTAGAAGGCACGGAGAGTACTGAAGCCCTGAGACGGGATTCCGTCTCCGGGTGGATCTCCTAGAGCATTTCCCCTGAGGGAGCGCCTCAACACCTGTCGATGGTTTATGTCCACGTTCAGTCACACCTATGTGTAACCGCCACCCCCCCAACTGCTTCAGCATTTCTCTCTAATAATTTGGCTTAATTTGAATAAACCACTGATCATCATTCTGTGGTCACGACCCTTATCTATCATTTGGGGGATGGTCACCAGCTCCAAGTGTACCACGGGACCCCGCCAATGAGGGACGGTGGCTTTGAACTCAGACAAATGGAGCCTGAACTGGGATGCCCCAGAATTAAAATAAGTGGTGCCAAAGCAGAGGCACCCCAATGCTCATACATTTCTGGAGCCCTTGTCTCTGTCTGAAGAGTCTTTTTTCCTTCCCAAGGGTGGTGATTGATAGTTTCCATTGCTATTTTTATGATGAAAATAGAGCTTTTATTATTCTAAGAGTTATTTAGAGTTCTTATTATTCTAAAATATCCCCTGGGTTCAAGTGCGAGAACTAATTCACTGAATTGAGTTGGCAGAGTGAGGGGTGGAAATTGCAAGGTGGAGGGACTTTGGTGTACTTGAGGAAGGGAGGAAGGAACGTTGCTGACAAATGTGGTACTGGAATTCTGTGCATCAGGAAACATCAGTAACATCAGGAAACATAAGTATTCTATTTGATTGTAGAATATCAATCAAAAAGTGTTATGCTGAGTCTTGTCATTCATTGCCATTTCACTTCCTAGAAATCACTGATATGTTTCTCTGTCTAAATTTTCTTTTTGCTCAAAATCATAGTGGAAGAATATGGTACAAGCATTCTCAAAGTGACTTCTCTCACTGTATTACGCATTTAAAATCTGTCCTTTTTATAAAGGGTTGATGAATCAGTTATTTTTAGTACTGAATGGGATTCGATTGTATGAATGTATCATAGTTCATTTACCCTTTCACCTGCTGAAGCCTAGCTTGGATGCTTTTGACATCTGACTTTCTTTGTACGGAGCTGTCCGAAATTTCTGTGACTCCTAAGCTCAGTTTCCACATGCATGGTCAAATATCTCCTCATTTTAGGTGAAGGGCATTAGAATGTTCTTGCTTTGATATTAGTGACAAGTATTATTGCTTTATTGTGTATTGTTTTCTTTCTTTTTTTTTGTTTTTTGGGTCACACCCGGCGATGCTCAGTGGTTACTCCTGGCTCTGCACTCCAGAATTACTCTTGGCGATGCTCTGGGGACCATATGGGATGCCGGGATTTGGACCCTGGCTGGCATGGGCCGGCTGCGCGCAAGGCAAATGCCCTACCCACTGGGCCATCGCTCCGCCCCTTGTGTGTTATTTTCTGGTTAGTCTCCCAAAAAGTGCCTAGGGGACAGAGGGGACACGCTTAGTAGTACTCAGCCAACCAGACCAGAGAGTTGAATATTAGGGATAAGTGACTGGGCGCTATTTGCCCAGCAGTGATGAGGGGTAACACCACCTCTCTACCCCCACAGTACTCCAGGGACTATGGGCCTTGACATGCTAAGAATGAACCCCTGGCCCCTGAACATCTTCTCACCTGATTCAGTATCTTACCTGGTTGAAGATTCCCAAACTTACTTGGTCTACCATTAACTTTTCAGAACACGGGAAAAAAAAACCTGATTGCCCCACTGGAAATCTACTTTCTTAAACAAACAAAGACAACATTTCTGCTCCTCCCACCCTCTTTAAAACCAAGCCTACTACTATTCCTGGATGGTTCACATGTCCTTTAGTGGGAGGCAGTATTGCCCACCTTGGGGACACTGTTCTAGCAGATCTAGATTCTCTCTGTCTCTGGCATCTCATGCCTTCAGGATACCATGTTAGTAATGAGACTTCCTTCTTAACCTCTTCTACCTTTCTATAATTATAATTTTGTTTATCATTATGAGCAAACTTTCTCAAGGTAATTAATTCCCTGATCCCAGTTTAGTAATGATAGATTTAGTGGTGCAATCTACATTATTGGCTATCAAATGTTTTAATATTCTAGCCACAACACTTAGAATGGCAGCAACTGGGTAACCAGAAAAGATTGTCATCAGAATCTGACCATGCTAGACCCCTGATCTCTTTGATTTTAGATTTATGGCTTCCAGAAATGATTGACATTGTTGAGAAGAATCTCAATTCAGGGAAATTTGCTATGGTTGCTCAGATAATTAAGTTAATTGGTTTTTATGATGAGCACCACAGTTCTTCAAGTTATACATGGGATAACAGTGAGTAGAGGAAATGTATTCATTTGCAATACTAAATTATAAAATGTTCAATATTAGATGCAGTTAAATAAATGGTTTGATACCTGCGGTTCTATAAATGCTAAAGCCAAAATAAAATACTTTCCCACCAAAAGACAACCACACACATTTGTGTGGTAGCTGAGAAATGTGTCCTTGGTCCCCAAAGGAAATATTTAGATCACATTTTGTTTATTCATTGAATATGTTCCCACTAAGCTTCTGTTTTATTTTTATACAGATGGGAAAGTCTGTGGTTATACGATTTCACTGCACTACATTGTTGAATTTTTAAGATTACCCTGGGATTTCAGCTTGTAATAATAAGGTTTCAAGATATATTGTCTTACCATGACCAGGTCAGTAACTTGATCATGAAAGTCTAAGAAAAATAATGCAAAAATAATTCTAAATGAAATCTTGGATGGGGTTTGGAAATTGGCTGCTTTGTCTCTCAGAAGTGGAAAAAGAAATAAGCAATGATAAATAGGAAGTTATTGTACTTTCATAGAGAATAGAGCTAATTGCTAGTACTTACTATATTAGAAATTTAAAGAACACCTTTAAAAATAAGATTCCTGAGTTGCACATTTGCTGTCTAATAAGCATGGCGACTGTATTTGACTGTATATTAGAGCATTGTCTGGTATATTGATCAATGTGTGAAGTAAGATGAGCATACCGATGAGCATACCAATACTCAACATGCAATATATTCTTGGAGACCTAATAGATCGATCAATATCTATTTATCTATCTATTACACTTAAGGTGGATTGAGATGTGTCAAATAAATAAATTTATATGTTTGGGTATGATTGACACCTACAAATATACAAAGTGATACTGATTATAAGGTCAGAGACATAAAACACATTTTATAAAAAAGTCCATTTATTTTTCCTGTTTAAATGTTAACTATTATAAGCATAGCTTTTCAATGATCAAAATAGCAAATCATCTTAAAATATTGAACAATTAAAATATATTTGCACTTGCAAATATTTAAACATTTTAAGATTTTGTTATAAACTTCATTTAGTAAACTCTAGATTTTTCATGCATCTCTTTGATTTTTTCTTATAGTAAATTTCTCTTTCTCCATAAAACATACAAGTGAGAAAAATGAAAATGCTATCAAACTATATTCCTAAAATATAGAAGCATGGTCCAACTTCTCTTGAGAGGTTTGCATATTTCTAATGCCAATATCTGACAATCATATTTTAATAAAACTAATTTATGTGTCTCATAAAATATAAATATTAGAATTTAAACACATATCAGAAAAGTGAAACAAAATATATTTTAAAAATGCTTGCTAGAACAATTATGGCCTAGGAAAGCAAGTTTAGGCTCAATATAATTTTTATAACATACTTAAATAAAATTTTCCCAAAGAAATATAAATGATAAATACAGTTTATCACCTCAAATAATGTGCAAAAAATGCCTTGACAAGATTCTAACCCTGTTTCTTTAAAAGTACTCTAAAATTTCAGTGCAATTTTTATAGTCTTTTAAAATGGACCCGAGAAAACTTAACACTTCAAATGAATACTTTTCTAAAAATACCATTTAAATAAGCCAACTTCTTTTTATTCTTTATTTAATATATTATCTACAAAAAAAGTAACATATGCAAACTTTTTTAGAACTGTGTCTGGCATAAAACATGTGCTTTATCATTGCTTGCCTTTGAGCTTGCCCGAAAACTCACTCTTTTTTCATGATAAAGCCCTCCATTCATCTTCTTATGTAATGAAGCCAGTTATCTTTCACTTCTAAAACACACTTTTTCATCCTAAACAACTTCACTTTGTCATCTTTTTGTGGTGAAAAAAGATATCTTTATAACTTTGCTAACTTCCTAGAGATACTTAAATTCAAATAATTTCTATGAAGATGGTCTTAGTTTTTGATTGTTTTGATTAAATAAGAAGCAAAAGTTTAAAAAATTTTCATTTGAACCATAAAAATCCCTTAACCTTAGCCACATGACAAATTCCAGTCATAGAAATGGCATCTATTAAATTCATAAAATTATCCATGTTCAAAAGGATAATAAGTGCATGAATACACAGATTCAGCAAAGTACAGGGCAGGAGTATGTTGTAACCATACTAAGATTGTATTATCATATATTAGTCTTTTGTTATGGTGACAAAAACATCAATTTATTATTTATTCTCCCCAATTTTCATGTGTCATATGTAAATAACCTGTCTTTCATTGTAACTTGTTTTCACTAAATGAACACTAAGGATTGCTACCAGAAATCTGAGTCGGTTTAGGTGTTAAATTAAAAATGAATATTTCAGTATTTTTCCTGTAGAAAAATAGTTAATAATTCAACAGCTAAATAAATATAGTTCTAATATAGATTAAACTTGTAATGTTTTATTTTTTACATCTAATTTTTATCTGGAAATAGCTAATTCTAATGTAACCTTGCCCATCTTTCTGCATCTATAGCATGGTAAGATTAGTGGTAAGGATTTTCATTCTTTTAGGCAGTACCATTCCATGTAGAAGCATTGAACACTGATTCTCTGCTGAAAATACACATGGGTACACAGATTGCTTTATCTAATTAGTGAGGGTAGAAATAACATATGTTATTTGCAAACTAAAGCTATAAGAACATTTAGTGTTAGTTAAATATTTTTAATAAACCTCTGGGATTTTAAACGCCATTTGTTACATTTGCATAATTTCACTCTTACCAATTATTTCCCTAGCTATGGGACCATCTCACATGTCCATTAAATATTTCTAATTCTTTTATGGTTGTGTGTGTAACAGAAAAACTGAGTTTTTTTAAATCACATCTTTACTGAGTTACTCACAGGTTAACAACAATACTTTAAAAAACTCATGCTGCTTACTGTGAACAGGGCTGTTATGAACATAGAATTGTAGATGGTGTTTCTGTTGTCTCTTCTTGGCTCTCAGGTTATATTCCCAAGAGTGGTATGGCTGGGTCAAATGGTAGCTCAATTTCTATATTTCGAAGGAATGTCCATATTGTTTTCCAAAAGGTTGGACCAGTCAACATTCCCAACTACAAAGTGCCCAAGAACAGATGACTGGATAAAAATAACTGTTGTGTAATTACACAATGGAATACTATGCAGCTGTTAGGGAAAAAATGATGTTATGAAGTTTTCCTATAAATGGATGGACATGGAGAGAATCATGCTGTGTCAAATTAGCCAGAGGAAAAAGGAAAAATACAAAATGACTGCATTTATTTGTAGGTTATAAAAAAAGAGTCTTTTTTAATCCGGCCCAGGTATGCTGATCCAGAGCCAGACATGGGGCAGAGCTGCTACTGGCTCTCACTGTGCCCAGCCGCTCATGAGGTGCCTGGGAGGGATGGCAGGTTGTAGCCCTGGCCCGCCACTCAAGCAGAGCCTCACAACAAGCCAGACGACCCTCCACTCCATAAGAACCTCCATTTTCCACATCCGACTTCCTCTTCGTCAGAACTCCACCCAGCAGACCAGCCTATCACAGCCTGGTTCGGTTCATCAATAAATGCTGGATTTTGAGATGACTACAAGAGTATGCTACCCACACGGCAGAGCCTGGCATGCTACCTGTGTCGTATTTAATATGCCAAATACCGGTAACAATTATAGACCTCATTCCAAAGACTTGATGGAATGGTTTGAGGTTCTTTATGTTCCTGGAGCAGGCAGGTTCCCTTGGGCTCTACTTGCATGAGACAGGTCACATGGAGATGTTACTGGTGCCAGCTCGAGCAAATCGAAGATGAACGGGAAGACAGTGATAGTGATTAAAAAAAGTATGATGCCAATATCAAAGGCCAGTCAAAACATAGATCAGAAAGTCGTGTTAGTGGGTGGAACGTACCACAAGTGTATGGAAGTGAGATGTTAGATAAGACAGAGAAAGCAACAGTGTACAAATAACTGTTGGAAATGATAATGTCAAGGCTATGCAGTTGAGTTTAAAATAGTTTAGCACAGTTCCATTAATCTGTCTCTTTGCAATATTCACACAAGCCATTCAGTAGTCCTGTGAATAGGCATATTTTAAGAGTGTATTTTTCACAAATGCTTGTTTTCTTCTATTTTTTTTTGGGGGAGGCTGTTGGTTGTGCCATGCCCCTCTTTGCTTAGTCCTTTCTCTTGCACTGAGGGTCACCTCTGGCCACGTTCGGGTTCCATATATGTTTTAAGGATCAAACTTGGACAGTACAAACAAGGCTCCATCCCCATGAATGTGCTTTCTCTAACAATATAATACAGTGTTTGGAAAGAGCAGTAGAATCTCATTATTTTCTATACCTTTTTCTTCTTTGTTATTCAAGTTTTTTAAAGATAAGTAAATAGATTATCTTTGGATGTTGAGTGAACAATTATAGTTATATGACTATGGCATTTTATGAAACTAGTAATGTTTAGTTGGCATTGTTTTCACATTCAGATTATATGAAAATGACTATGAGTAATATTTATTTGACATTGTCTTCACATTCATATTATATAAAAATAACTATGTCTTTCATCGGAGGTAATTTTAAATGGTTCCATAATACGTTCAGTTTGGGCAATAATATATAGTAAAGTCTGGGTGATTTCATCATTTTAGAATAGGATATATGGGAATCTTTGATAGACAATTATTTCCACTTCCCAATGGCATTGTTCTTGGTGGAACTCCATATCCAAATTATAATGACCTTAATATTATTATCAGTGACGAATAACCTGTTATATCGTATCACACAAATATAGCACAAAATGAACACTAATGTATTTGTATCTACCATATTTATAAAACGAGGGTCAAACCTAAGTACAGCAGTTAGGGCACTGGCTTTGTGTGTGACCAACGTTGGTTCTACTCCAAAGTGCCATATGATTCTCCAAGATCAACCAAGAGTGGTTCCTGATCACAGAACCAAAGATAAGGGCTGACCACTGCCAGGCTTACACATCTGAAATGTAATCATTCTGAGTTTACAAAGCAAAGTAGATTCAAATTTTATTTTATTTTATTTTATTTATTTTTTGGGTCACACCCGCAGTGATCAGGGGTTTCTCCTGGCTCTGCATTCAGGAATTACTCCTGGAGGTGCTCGGGGGACCATATGGGGTGCCTGGGATCAAACCAGGGCTGGCATGGGCTGACTGCGTGCAAGGCATATGCCCTACTGGCTGGACTATCACTCCGACCCCAAAAATTTTATTTTAAATGTGCTTCTTAAGACATATTTATTAAGGTCCTCTGAGGTTTATATTTGTATTCAACTCCCTCTAACTTTAAAGAGGCACCTGTATTGCTAGTTATTCAAATATGTGAACTGATGTTAATGTTATCATATAATTTTTCCTAATTTATTCATAATACAAATCAAGAAGCTGATCATTTACATTCAACTGTGGTTTGGGAGAACCGAAAATTGTATATAGATCTTTTTTACACAAAACAATTCTTTACAGAAAAACATCAACTAGTATATATAAATGAAACAGGAAAGCAAGATTAACACTTATGGAGATGAGAGAGTAGATTCAGTGAATTCTTCAGAGAAAATAAAAGTGACATATTTTTAGAAGAAATTTTACAAAATGAAAAATGAAGAAATACTTGTTACCAAGCACATTCATTAGTCTGGAAAGGAGTTCCGGACAAGGCAACTAAGTATGGTACTTTGTCATTGTTCATGCTGAGCTAAAGGCATTTATAAAACAGCAAGTACTAGGAGAGGCTTCCTTTGAATTCCCTTACATGTCTAAAGACAAATCTTCCAAAGGTACAGTCTTGTCATAAGTCCTGTATCCAAGAATTTTATCAACTGGGAATGGTTGACACTTATCTTAGGAATGGAAACTGGAAGTTGACACCAGACAGTGACAAACTGTCATATGTCCCCTTTATTCTCCTAACCATTACTATTGTCTAAAAAGTGAGTTATTTCTTCTTAAATTGACAAGCTCCATTTTCACTTCCCCCATTATAACAGTTTATCAGCTTTCAAAATCTCCCCATTTTAAGAATATTTGTTTTATATTCTATGAATTTGAAAAGAATAATTGCAAATTCACGTCATCACTTGATCACTTGACATCCTGTTATCCATCTATTTGTTCAAGCGGAACCAGTAACATTTCCATTGGACCCTATCAGGTGCCAGTGTAGCCCAATGGCATCTGGTTGCTTCAGGAATACAAAGAGCCTCAAACCGTTCATTAAGAGTCTTGACGAAGAAGTCTGACTATCTTGTAGGTGGGTGGCCAAGTGATCTTTTGACATCCAGTGGGATCATTGCAATTTAGCAAATTAGCAAATATATTTTCCTTTTGTGTCCATGTCAGTCTCTGTTCTCAGTTCAATTCATAGACTTTGCGTGAATCCTCGGAAGGCAGAAATAATCTTTCTTTACTGAAATGTTCAGGTTTCCTTAAGAAATGTCTATAGTTGCTGAATTAAAGAGTCTGTTTTCTCAATGATCAGAGGTGTGTTCAAGATCAAGGCATTGTCAGTATTCCTCCTAGTTTTGCAGTTATATGATCGGTCCTTACTTATACCTGTAATATTACTCACTTGTGAGAATACTCCCCCCTCCTTTTAAAGACAAGTGTCTTAGTATATTAGGAGCTTCAGCGTTATGACCTCTTTTAATCTTAATCGTGTCTTTTAAGTTTCTTGTAATCAAATACAGTCATATTCGGAGAGTCAGAGCTTAAGCATATACATTTTAGGTCATACTATTTCTGCCCAGATTAATACAGAAATATGTAAATATATAACATAATAAACTTGCAAATTTAGGTAGTGATAATGCACAAGGAATAGGCAAGAAGGATAGGAACACAAGTAGCAAGTTAATTTTTATCATTCTGTCTTCTGTGTCAAGCTTGTGTGTGTTAATGGGATTTGTATTTCTAAATTGGGGGTATATGCTTGTTGCAGGACTCCTCTAAGGGCCGCTGCATCTGCTCTGAATTGCCGCCTGCAAATCATTTCGTAGATAAGGGGTAGTCTAAATGTGGCGGTTTATCCGACCATGTATGCTGTACTAGCTGGTATAAATATTCTCCCATGCAACCACAATCATCTTGGGACTAGCTAGATCTTACCAGCATATTTGCCTGGACACGTAGGACCCCTAAGTAATTAGACCAGAGAGAAATGCTGTTTTCTTCCAAGAAAACAAGCATGGCTCCCTGATATACTCAAAGGCAACTAAAATAAAAAACTACAATGAAGTAGAAGAGTCTTGTGAAGGCTTGGAGAAATATTTAACTGGCATTAGTATTAGTCTTTGGTACAGAGACATGCCCTCTCAGAAACCCCCTTCTCTACCCTATAAAGGCATTTCCAGGCAGATCTTGGCTGAAAACATTGGCATACAAAAGGGCCTAGGTGAGGTGCAGGGAGGAATTACCTAAGGCGATTTGACCCTCCCTGCTTTCCATAACAGTGGGAGGAAGATCTGAGTTGCAGGGGTATAAACCTAGCTTATTTCCCCTCACACGCTTCTTTTGGGCTCTCTCTTTGTGAGCGCTCACCCTTCTTGGGATCTTGTCTTCTTTTCCTTTTACAGGGCCTTTACACGGGTGGCCGCCATCTTGGCCTACACGTGGCTGGGGTTCTAGCCTGGAATCCTAAGCACTGGGCTTTTCCTTTTGCTGATTTGTATGCCTGAACCTGTGATAAGTAAAGCCTTTTAAAACTGCATCGGATTCCTGAGTTTTCATCCATTCCTCGCTGGCTTTGGAGGTAGAAGGGAACTTGCTTCCGGCAGTGCCGGGACCCCGGTGGAGCTCCCCGACATATGCTGTTGTTTATAACTGTTTTTTTTTACTTCATGTAGCTTAACTTTTCTAGATTTTCCATTTTTTAGTAGTTGTAAATATAATTTAATCATTCTTGTGTTTCCCTTAAAATTTCACTCAAGCTATTATATATTTGTAGGTATTACATTTGTAATTTTTTTATTTTTTTGTTATGATTAAGCACTGCTTTGCAATTCAAGCAAAGTCATTTTCTATCTGCTGGTACCAGAGTTTATGTAAAATGGCATTTGTTTCCTTTTCTATCGCTGCATAATTAATAGCCCCCCCCACTGAAGTATGAAGGACTTCAGATATCAACTATTCATTTCTCTGCATGTGGGCTGACAGTCTGGATAGACTTTCTGCTGCCTCTGACTAGGGCCACTTGTACAGCCTAGAGACTCATCATGGTGTTACAGAAATGCATGACTCCTGTGTTCTGACTTGCATGTTCCTCACATGTTCGGCATTCGGGACTGATTGTGAGTGGATGCTCTAAATGTGAAAATAAACAACTTTTGACTTCCTTTGCAGAAATATTCAGGGATTACTCCTGACTCTGTGCTCAGGAAAGTGATCTCAGTTTACCTGGAATTACTCAGGGAACCATTTTTGGTGTTGGAGATCCCAATTGGATTGTACACAAGCCATGCAAATGCTTAAACCTTGTATTATCTCCCAGTCCATAAAAAAAATGTTAAGTATACAAGATAAAAATTTCACAGATACAATATTGAATTAATGTCACTAAAGAAAATATAGCACCCACCTTCTGTTCCATTTAAGAACATTTTGAGACAAAAGAAGATTGTAGAATAGTTTTTTAGCTTTAGGGAAAACAGATAAAGCTGAGAAAAGAGCAAGATACAACATTCTAGAGGCAGAAATTATTGTTCAGGAGTTCACACTGAAGCATATATTAACAGATAAAATAGCGCAATACACAGATTTCCTTCTTTTGCTCTCTTTTAAAAACATAGTTTGCTCCTTGATTTTAAAAGTAAATTAATGACTCAGTGTGTGGAAAATTAATCTCAAATAACTATATTTAATGAAGAAATCAATGTTCATTGATGCATGATATTAAAGTATTTGTCTTGTCGTTTGTTAGAAAAACAAATGACTCTTCTTCATTCTTCTTTTTCTTCTTCTTCTGTCTCTGCTTCTGCTTCTTCTGCTTTTTTTTTCTTCTTCTTCTTCTTCTGCTTCTGCTTCTTCTGCTTCTGCTTCTGCTTCTGCTTCCCTTCTCCTTTCTTCTTTTGCCATATCTAGTGGTGTATAGGCTTACTCTTGCATTCAGGGATCACAGAGGACCTTAAAGAAGAGATCAACTCTGGGTCAGACATGAACAAGATAAGCGCCTCACCCACCCAAAACATTATTTTGGCCCCCAATCATTAGGTATAATATCTATATTTCAGTTGAGCAGAAATAAATCTGAACGTGATGCCGTAAAGTCAGTATAATTTGTGCTATATATTATCACTTGGAAATGTTATATGAAAACTGGAAGGATTAACTTAAATATGTCAGCAGTAATTTCCAAGTAAACATAAGAAAGAATATTTCTACAAAAATATTTTATACAAAAATAGGTAATATAAAGATTATAATAAATATTCCCTTTAAAATTATGTCCAAAGAAAAAGGCATATTTTAGCAAGTAAAATTTATCGTCAAAAATAAGAAATTTTTTAGAGAAAGCATGTAATATTGTGCATTTGCTAATTCATTTAAGAACTTTTCAAAGATTTTAGTCTTTAGGATGTTCATTTTACTGATAAGGAGTACATTATAATTATAACAATTATATAATCTTCTAAGCATCCATTAGTAATGCTTAGGCTAATATTTCATAATTAATGGACATATACTGCCATGAAGTTGCAGGTTTCATAAAAATTCTGTTCCTTATAATGAGAAACTGCCTAGGTATTATTGGTACTCATTCTGTGAGAACTTCATAATAAGATTCATTTTCTAAATATAATTTTCTACTTGATCAGGTAAAAAAAATAAACTCTATGTGATAAACATGTTTCTATTATAACATCACATAGGACAGAATTTGTGTTCCCCTGTATTGTACCATCTCTCAGTATAGGGAGAGGACAACTTTATGTTGTTTTGAAGAAACTGATTTGTATTGGAATTAAAAGTAAGCACTGCTACCTTTATTCAAGTTAGAAAAATTTTAATATGCTCTTGTATATCTATGTTTTAAGAATGCTTTGTAAAACGTCTCTCATGATTTTAATGATGTGTGTGCATGTCTTATACCTATTGCGTATTTTAAATATGTTAACTGAACTTATGCACACATATCAAATTAGAGTCAAATGTCAGGGATCATATCTAGCCTATTTTTTAATTGAGTTCTCTAGTTACTATATAATTTTTTTGTGATCATGTACCATGAAAGGCTTAAACTTGTTCTTGAACTTCTAAGGATAACCTCTGAAAGATGATGTTATAATTTAAGCCAGTGTTTAATATTCATAGGAGTCAATGATACTTTATATGAGGCAAGAGGAGAAAGGCACCTTCATTGCAACGGATCTTACATATTGTCTTAAACCACATTATTCAAGCAGCAAGCCTATAAATTAGAAATAAGCTAATGAGGCTTACCAATCCATATTCTTTCTAGAGCATTCAACTTAGCAATGTTAGATGTGATTAGAAGATAGGTAATTTAGTGTCTGGTACTCTGTTAATGAAAAAAGCACAGTCTAATAATGACAAATATCGAATATGAAAGGAGTAATTTGTTAGGTTGAATGACTTGATAGAATATTAAAAAATAAAATTGAAAGAATTATAATTTTTCACATTTAAGAAATATAAAATGTTATATTTCCTACAAAGTTTGCAATGCTAATTTTGTTAAAACTTGGGACATTGGTTGTAGAAAATGTACACTGGTGAAGGGACAAGTGTTGGAACATTTTATGACCAAAACTCAATCATGAACAACTTTGTAATTGTCTATCTATGGTAATTCATAAAAAGTAAATAGATAAAATTAACTTTGCTCAATTATATTGTCTTATGTTGCTAGATTCCATATTTACAATAGTGATATATATATAAAGTTACAATAATAACAATATTTTAATATTATATAAATGTAAATAGACCACATTTTAAATTTAATCCTACAGTAAGGTATATATCTAGTTTCAATGTTTTAAATATATTACTCGAACACAAAATTAGCACCATGAAATAATGGAAAATTAAATATGTTTATTGACTTTAAGAAAAAACACCTAAGACAAATGTATATTAAAATACTTTAGATTTTAGAACTCAATCAAATTTATTTCATGCTATGTGAATTATGTGAATAATTTTCATGTTATATGAAATTATATGAATATCTTAATAAAACCAAAAATTAAGCCAAGAATACCATTTATTAAATTCTGCATTTTGGGATGAAATGAGAACCATACCTCACTCTACATAATAAAGTGAATGTAAAGTGGATTAAAGTTTATAGATTAGATCAAAATCCATAAAAATACGCAAAAGGAAACATTGACAGAATTCTCAAGGAATCTGACCACTTCAAAGAGATGAAGATAATAAAAATAAACAGAAAGGAGCAGATCAAGTTAAAAAAATCTTCTGCCCAGTAAAAGGAACTCACGTTATGATTAAAAGGAACCCAGTCAAATGGGTGAAAATATTTGCATACCACTCAGAATATTAAGGGATGATATTCAAGATTTTGAAAGCACTCACAAAGCTTAGCAACCAAAATCGTGACCCTACTCATAAATAGGAAAAGGCTATGAATGGACACTTTCTCAAAGATGATGAATGGATGGCCAACGGACTTATGAAAAAGTGCTCATTTTCATTCATGATTAGAGCAATAAAAATTTAAAAAATCAAAGCACTGAACTATCTTTCATCAGAAAGATGGTACAAATCAAAAAAGACACAAAATAATGTTGCTGTGAGATTGTTAAGGAAGAAATCTTCATCCGTTGTTGGTGAGAATGCTGTCTGGCTAAACTTCTATGGGAAAAAATATGGAAATATCTCCTTAAAATACTAATATAATTCCCTTATGACCCAGTGATATCACTTTTTGGCATCTAAACCCAAAAAATTAAATAAAATAACTTATGCAAACCTATAGCTTTCACCACACTTACAATATTTGAGATGTAGAACAATACAAATGTCCAATGTGGATGAACAAATCAGGAAGTTTTGGCTTATTACCACTCCAACAGATGTGGGGCAGAGCTGCTACTGGCTCTCCTTTTGCCCAGACACTCATGAGGCGCCTGGGAGGGATGGCAGGTTCTAGCCCTGGCCCACCACCCCAGCAGAGCCTCACAATAAGCCAGACAACCCCCTACTCCATGAGAGCCTCCATTTTCCACATCCGGACTTCTCCCTCATCAGAACTCCACCCAGCAGACCAGCCTATCACAGCCCGACTTGCACAACTGTGTGGTTCATCAATAAATGCTGGATTTTGAGATGACTACAAGAATATGCTACACGCACGGCAGAGCCTGGCAAGCTACCCGTGTTGTATTTGATATGCCAGATACCAGTAACAATATAGACTTCATTCCCATGACCTAATGGAATGGTTGAGGCTCTTTATGTTCCTGGAGCAAGCAGGTTCCCTTGGTCTCTACTTGCATCAGACAGGTCATATGGATATGTTACTAGTGCCCGCTTGAGCAAATCGATGATGAACAGGAAGACAGTAATACAGTGATATACACAATGAAATTTTTGTCACTGCTAGGAAGGAACCAAATGATGTTAAAGTCCATCCAGTAATAAGGAAAGAGCTGAAGGATATAATGCTAAGTTAAGTCATTTGGTCAGAGGTTAGATAAAGTATGATCTCTCTGGGGTGTGGAACCTAAAGATACTCAGTAAGGTCATAACAAAGGGCCAAAGGCAACAGAAAAGAGAAGTTGATCCATGCAATTGAGTGGAGGGAGAATGTTTAATGGGAGGGGACTTGGACTCCTTGGGGAGGGAGATGGCCACACTGGTGATGGTGTAGCATGCATAAGAGAGCATCAATAACAATATTAGAAGTCACAAAACCTAAATAAATAAACTAAAGAGCCAGGAGTAAGCCCTGAACACTATTGGGTATGGCCCCAAAATCCCTCCCAAAAAGCACAAATCAGAATCTTTTTCAAACCTGTTGCATTGACAATTTTGGAATTGAAAGACATATGTTTTGTTTACTAATCATAAGTATAATATAGTATGTTAAAACATAGTTGCTTGGAGAGATAATGCAATGGGCAAAACTCTTGCACGTAATAGAATACCTTACATGGCTCCAGGGACCAACCTTAGGTCTAACATGTGCAAGGCATGAAAATATGCACTGTACTATCTCTCAGGCCTCTAAGTTATTAAACGATAACGATTATTCACACTTTCTTTTCAGAGTAAATAAACTATTGTGAAGAGTTCTATATAATAATGTGATTTAGGCATTTGCCTCGTATACAACCTCATAACAACCTCATACCAGCTGGTATTGCCAGGTAGAAAAGAGCACAAATAAAACATTATTGACTACATATTTTTAAATTTGTTAAAGTGCTGCGTCTTTTCTAAGTATATTTAAAATCTAATCAATCAAATTTTAATGAATCAAAAATATACATTAAGAATTCAGGGGCCAGAGCGATAGCCCAGTGGGTAGGACGTTTGCCTTACATGCGGCCGGCCTATGCTGGCCTGGGTTCGATCCCCGGCATCCCATATGGTCCCCCGAGCACCGCCAGGAGTAATTCCTGAGCAAGGAGCCAGGAATAACCCCTGAGTATCGCCGAGTGTGACCCAAAAAGCAAAAAAAAAAAAAAAAAGAATCAATTCAATTTAAATCTCCTAGTATCATACTTTATGCTGCTAATTAATTAAACGACATTTAATTTATGATACAAATTATGTTATTATGATGCAGATAAATTATATACATTTTAGCTATAATAACTCAAATATATTTTTCTTATTCTACTTATTTTTGAAGGTGAAAATTTATCCAGTTTAAACATTCTACTGAATTGAGATGGAAAATGCCAATTTAATCTTTTATGTTTGCACTCTAAATATTTTTTGCATTTTTAATACCAAGTTGGTTGACCTGGAATATGTTACTTGTTGATGGGGACACAATAATATCAACTAGGGACTACCAGAACTGTTTTATAAAATCATAACCAAAAACGTCTTTAAATAAAATGAAGAAAATAAGCATCTCAGTTTTCTTTTGAGGATCTGTACTTCAGACACATTTTATTTTGCTCGCATTATAGCATAAAACATTTGAAGTTAATATGTTCTCCTTACAAGATACTTTATATACAATATTTTGAACTAATTATATGATGTCCTTTCTTCATTTATTTAGTTTTAATCATCTATAACTTATCAAATTATAAACTGGTGTAAAATTTCAAAAAAATTAAACACTAAACAGGAGGTAATTTTGTTATAGTTGCAAAACTAGTCTCTTTAATGCATCATCTTAGGTTCTGACATTTCAATCTGTTACAAGAATCCTTTGCTGATTGGATTTATCCCTTTAAATTCAATTTATCTCCACCTAAGAGCTACTTTTCTTGACACATAACATGATTTACCTTGATATTAGAGATAAAGTCTGATAATATTTCATCTCTTGCTTAAATATTTGCTGCATGATATTAAATTTTCCTTTATTACTTTGGAAAATGTATTACAAATATATTTTATATTGTGTCGGCAAGGAAAAGATACATAATAAAGTACTTAATATAATATTTTCTTTCCTTCACATTTTAAAACTTTGGTTAGTTTTTCTATTAAGGTGCTCAAAAATAAAAGGATATCTTTAATGCTTCATAAAGTTTTTATATTCAGAATTCAGAACATTGTTTAAGTAGCAAGTAGGAGTATATATAGAAGCTACTTAAATTATTTGTCTCTAAAGAATGTAAGCGAGGGAAGAGGTCAGGAGACTGCAACACAGGGAAAAGGTAGGGGAGAGAGAGGCAAAGCTAAAAACCATTGTTTTCTTAGGATTTATCCTTCCAGATTAAAGCACACGTTCCTATTTGAGGATGTTAGTTTTCCCTTGCTTGAGAAAAGTATCATTTCCACCCCACTGAGATAATCATCTTGCTAGAAATTGCTCTGTCCTACATCTCTTGCCATTCCTAGATTTATAGCCAGAGTCAAAGTTCCAACAGGACTAAGGGGGATATATACACAGGATGATACCTAAACAACATCCCTTGAATAACATGATTTCAGCATCCTACCATGGAAATGTAGGTGAGAAGTGAAAGAAGACTTTAAGTGCTAGATTAAGATACAAGCAATGTAAGTCTAGCTTACAATGACTAGATTAAATAGGCATTCTGGCACTCACTTAGCAGAGATTTTGGATTCAATATTTTTGTTTCTTTGGTTTTGGGAACACATCTAACGGTGCCCAGACCTTACACCTGGCTATGCCCTCAGGTTTCCCTCCTGGAGAAGGTCAGGGGAACATACCCTTGGGGGTGGGGAGAGGCGGATATCAAAACCAGGTGCCTTTGTGCAAGGCAAACACCTTACCAATGTACTATCACTAGGATTTAACATGTTATATTAAAAAGGCAAATGGTTTAAAATTGCTTTGTAGTAAATTGAAACCTATTCACAACCTCCCCATAAAGCTCAGTGATTCCAGCTCCAGGCACATCTATTCTACTCCACCGTTCTCCCTGCATTAACATACGCCTCAGAGACCTGGGCCCTACAAAAGCAGGATGAATGCATTTTGGGTCTCCCAGAGAGAAATCGAAAGAGCTATGCTTGGAATATCACGCCTCACTCAAGTGAGAGAAGGAATCGGAGTTCTGACCTCCATCGCTGTTCCAGTTTCTCGTTTTCCAAGACATCGACAATCAGATGGACTGGACATGTAATGCGATTTGGAGATGACCGCTGGACTAGAGCCATTACTGACTGGATCCCATGGGATGTCAAAAGATCACGTGGTCGCCAACCTACAAGATGGTCAGACTTCCTTGTCAATACCCTGAAGGAATGGTTTGAGGCTTTTCATATTCCTGAATCAACCAGATGCCATTGGGCTACATTGGCACGTGATAGGATCCAATGGAAATGTTACTGGCACCAAAAGTATCATTTGGTGGACTCTGGCTACTATATGGTATGCTGGGTCCCCTGTATCTGGACTATGTATACGGCAAGTACCTTCCCCATGTGCTGTTTCTATGCCTCCTCCTGGCTAAATTCTTAATGACTAATTTACCTTTTGGCTTTTCCTCACAGAGAACAAGTAAATGTAGCAACTATGAGAAGAAATCACTGCAACTGCTCTGGATGCAGTTTCATTGCTAGAATGAATCCTGTGGCACCTATTGTTAGTGTTAGATATTGGCAATGTACATTTATACATGAAAAGTAATGAAGATACATTTCAGAGCAGACAAGAAGTAAATTTCTACTCTAGAACATGTGTGGACTTGCACAAATTTGTGAAGATTTCTGTTATAATCTTTACTGAAATGACCTAGAGCGTCTTTCAATTCAAAGAGTTTGCCTTGTGTGTACCCTATATTCAAGATATAAAGATTTTTAATCTGGCTACAATAGCCATTATCCACTTTGGAGCCTGGGTGAGTGACATGCAAGCCAGACACTGAGAAATACATAAAATATCAGCAACGCACTGCCTTTGCACAGCTCTCAGGGGAGCCGACCTCACGAAACATGTTGAAGTACTCTTCCTACTCTGTGAAGGGAAAGTTGCTGACTATGTCCTCTCCTGCTGTTAAGAAAATACAAATACAATTCTGCTGGCCTCTATACACTTTAAATGCAAATATATCTAATACAACTGTGTCTTGTTCAATTACTGGGAATGTTGAAAAGTGGACCATTTTTTGTGGGACCAAGAGTATGTCTATGAAAAGTTCATCTATAAGATTTTCTCCTGATGGTGTGATGGGATGCAACTGCTCTAGGTTTCCTTTAAGGTAGAAAATGCTTTGGTCCTTTGTAATAATAATAATAATAATAATAATAATAATAATAATAATAATAATAATAATAATAAATAGTAAGTAATAACAAAATAATAACGGATTGCAGGAGCAAGTTTTGGAATTTGGGATCAAAGCTCTGATGGCTTCATACAGTCTTCCTAATAAAAAGATGATGGTTTCATGGTTTCTTCTTTTTACACTAGTAAGAATTAGAGCTTTTACAGAGGACAACCAGAATTTTCATGCAGTCTGAGATGGCATCATAATGTGGGTTTATCTCATTGGTTGCTTATGAAATACATAAATGCAAAATCTTAATTTAATAGTTATATTTTGTGGAATGGACAATCTTGGACTAACCTGGCACTACTCAAAACAGTACTCAGGAATCTATATTCGTGCTAGAGCAGAAACTGGGTTCCATCAAATGCAAGGCTAAGCTTTAACTCTTGTACTGTCTCTCCAACCCAAAATTTCAAGTATAAATAAAGGATTCAAATTAAGGCTTAGAAATCACATAAATATATGTACATATATGATATAAAATTGAAATAATTATTCACAACATAAGATCAAAACGTATATGAAAATATGTGAAATAATGTGGGCAGATACAGTACTTGCCTTCACGCAGTTAATCCTGAATTGCTGTCCTGGCATCTCTTATGGTCCCCAAGCACCATCAGGAGTGATTCCTGAGTGCAAACACAGGAGAAACACCTGACGTTTGCTGGGTATGGCCCAAAAGAAAGATGAAGGAAGGAAGAAGGAAAGAAGGAAGGAAGAAAAGAAGGAAGGAAGGAAGGAAGGGAGGGAGGGAGGGAGGGAGGGAGGGAGGAAGGAAGGAAGGAATGAAGGAAGGAAGGGAGGGAGGGAGGGATGGAGGGAGGAAGGAAGGAAGGAACAAAGAAACGAAGGAACGAAGGAACAAAGGAGTGAAGGAGTGAAGGAAGGAAGGGACAAAGGAAGGGAGGAGGGAGGGAGGGATGGAGAAAGGAAGGAAGGAAGGAAATGCAAAAGTCAATTTTCGAATTTATCGCAGCTTAAAAAAAAGACATGATATTGGTTACACTAGACACAATTTTTTGGATTATACTGGACACAATTTTTTGAGCAATAATAAAACTACTTTGAGTATTTAAGTATACATATATAGTAATACTATCAATAAATGAAACCATAGTTATAATAGTACATAATGTAATAGCAAAATAAATAGTATAATCACTAGCATTGATTAATATTTAACTTAATTCAGGTATTTTGAAGCACTTTATTTTAATTGTCCATTATTATTGTAATGAAGAAGATGAGACTATTGTGAAGTATTTCAGTGAGAAATTTGAGTTGTACAATTATTGAGAAACTTAGCTAAAGCCAATATTCTTATAAATGGAAATAACAGGTGATTCAGGACCAATAGACCTTGAACAAATTTCGCAGTACTCCATATTCACTCCAGCGTGGGAGGGCCAATTTAACATTCAATTACTTTATTAGTTGACAGCAATGATTGTAACTCAGCTAACTTAAAGAAGCTATGAAGGGAGATACTGTAGATATTTTGTTTCCTAGATTCACTACTGTCTCAGGAACAGTTTCATGCTTTCTTGACTATCTTACTTTTTTCTTCCCCCTACAGTGAAGAAAATCTCTTCAATAAAAGTTACGAATGTTATAATGTTATACTTTTTATTTATTTCCTAACCATTACTGATATTAGTTTCATTTTATTTATGTGAGACACAAATGTATCTGGGAATTAATATCACAAGAAATATTTCTCATATTGTCAGCTCATTGTGAAGTTATGTACTTATGACTGATTAAAACTGAGCAAGTCCTATTATGTAAATAGATAAGTTACCTCCTTCAGAAGACTGTTGATTTCGGAAATACCTTTCATAATAAGTTAAGAAGACTGTAGAAATATCACTTCACCATAAATGAAACAAAAAAGAAAATCAATTTGTTCCACAGAAAATGGGTAATGTGGTAATTGGATTCTGTGACAACTCATTGAACAAACAATCATGAACAACCACAATAAAATGTAATTTCCTTTATCTTAAATTCTTTAAAGTTAGCAGTTAAAGATGGATTCTTACATATGCCATCCCATATAGTTTGTCTTGCTGGCAGCTGATTTTATGTGTCAAATATCTATAGCAAGGATAATTCATGAGCCGAGATTTTTTAGGGGCAAAGAAATCAATGCAAACCTGCCTTGCTGTTTATTTGCTTCAGACTTATGACTGCAAAATGTTCTTTTTTATTCCAGGTTTTTTTTAGTACTGTAACAGCAGGAAAGCATAATATAATCAAGACAGCAGGGAGCTTCTCTGTACAACTAGCGTGAATTTACATTTGTCCATTATGTAAATTATTCACCATTTTTCTCGTTGCCCATTTAAAGTAGTGACAAAGTAAATTTCCATATGCACTTATGATATTTTAAATATCTATATGAATTAACAGAGTAATACTAATTTTCATAATGTTACGCAAATAACAAATTGATATTGATTTTTAAATTTATCTTGTATATGATTTATGTTGCAAAGAAAAGTGTTAAAACTTTATGAAATCTCAATCGTGATTATATTTGGAGAAAGTCGGTGGCTATTAATAAGTTTGCTAGCTAATATATTTTCCATATGCTTAAAAAGGACACCCATGCATATATTAAATTAGAAAATCCTTTAAAAATGGGGCTGGAGCGATAGCACATAGGATAGGGCGTTTTCCTTGCATGCAGGTGACCAGGATTCGATCCTGGCATCCCATATGGTCCCCTGAGCACCGCCAGGAGTAATTCCGAGTGTAGAGCCAGGAGTAACCCCTGAGCATTGCCGGGTGTGACCACCCCCAAAATAAAGCAAAGAAAAGCTTTAACTTTCATATTCTAGAATATATATATGTTATATATAGAATATATATAATATCTAGAATATATAAATATATATTCCAGATATATTTATATATAATATATACAATATAATATATATTATATTATATATAATATATATCTACTATATATATAAAAGTTGCTAGGTATCTGTCAAAGAGAAGTGTTTCAAGCAATTTTTGAATTACCATTTACTATTTTTTTTCTTTTGCGTTCTAAATACATAATTTGTTCTGTAAATAAAAAAAAGCATTTCAAGAATTTAAGGTTTAATTTAAAATGACTGTCTTCATATTTAATAGTTAATTTTTCTTTGAGTCAATGAATTATATATATATATATATATTTATTTATTTATTCCTGCAACTTAGTTCATTTTATAGCAGCTGCACAAGTAGTCTGTCAGTGAGTTAATAACATCTGGCAGGCACGCCAGTAAAAACATCCACGACATTCATTTGCTTTATTGCACACTCTTGGGGCAGTTTGCTCATGCACAGGTTTCTCACTAGTAAGCAAATTTTTGCTGAGTACATGTGACTTTTCCCCTGAAAGTATTGTCCAAACAATATTCAATACCCATAGCTCCTGTCTTGTTACTGATAGTTCTCCCAAATTGCTCATGCACATTTATGTCTTCAGCTCTCAACTTCACAATGTCAACTTTCGTAATTAGAGTCAGGCTTTTTTTTTTACCTTGTTATGTTATCAAAATTATCAAAGTGCTTTGACTGGCTGGAGAGATAGTACAGCAGGTAGGTGCTTGCTCTGCACACAAGAGTCTTGCACACACATTTTACGATGCCCCAACCTTCGCAGAAGTGATCCCCGCGTATGGAGGTAGGAATATGAGTTGGGCACCACAGGCTGAGGCCTATCAAACAAAAAAAAAATAACATAATATTTCAATAGAAGAAAAATCACTTTTGTAATTACCTCAGGTCTCTTGTTTTCCTAGATTTTCTGTGTATGTACCGTGTCCTATAGGAACCTCTTCACAATAAAATGCTAGATTTCTTCTTCCTCTGTTCACCTACTTGAAGTCTCTTTAACTAGCTTACTTCTCTGTGTTGCTGTGACTGCTCTCATCTGTCTAAACAAACAAGTGAATGGAGTGATAGTACAGTCGGTAGGATTGTTGCCTTTTCATGAGCTACAAATGGTTAGATCCCCAGTTCTCTATGTGATAGAGGCCATTCAAGAGTGATTCCGGGCGCAGAGTCAGGATTAAGCCCTGAGTACTGAAAGATATGATCCTAAGTGCTCCAACATTTAAAAAAAAATAATAAACAAATCATCCCAACTAGCCAAATAAATTAGGCAACAAAGCCTTAAACTACAGCTGGCAGAATCAGTTATTTATTTTTTATTTTTTTGCTTTTTTGGGTCACAGCCGGAGATGCTCAGGGGATACTCCTGGCTCGGCACTCAGGAATTACTCCTGGCAGTGTTCGGGGACCATATAGGATCCCAGAGATCGAACCCTGGCCGGCATGGGCAGGCCGTGTGCAAGAAAAATACCCTACCTGCTGGGCTATCGCCCGGCCCCTAAAGTATACTTTTAAACTATGAAGTTACCTCCTGCTCAAACTTTTTCTTTTTTACTACTTTTGCATGTTTTTTACATGCACATACACACACACACACACACACAAACACACAATCTTAATTTTTTGGAAGCTATTCCTTTCCTCATTTATTTTTCATATAAATAGCCCTTTGTTGCTATGTTCAAGTAATTCAAATCATGTAATTTACTCTAAAGGCCACACCTTTATACCTTCATTTATTTTTCTTTTGAGACCACACCTGGCTATGCTCAAAGCTTATTCCTCTTTCTGCACTTTGGGATACCCAGAGTGCTGGGGATTGAGCATGGTGTGGCCACATGCTAGGTGAGCAAATGTTTTCAGAGCTACGGTCTCTTCAGTCTAGAGATTAGTCAGTCTTTGGGTATTTTTGGTAAGTACTGTGTGACCAGGTTAAGCAGATTAATGAGCAAAAAAATTGCATATTATGATTTTTAATTTTTTTTATTATACCACTGTCACTGTATCACTGTCTTCCCGTTCATCATCGATTTGCTCAAGCGGGCCCCAGTAACATCTCCATATGTCCTGTCTCATGCTAGTAGAGCCCAAGGGCATCTGCTTGCTCCAGGAACATAAAGAGTCTCAATCCATTCGGGAATGAGGTTTATAATTGTTACTGGTATTTGGCATATCAAATACAACACTGGTAGCTTGCCAAGTTCTGCCGTGCAGGTAGCATACTCTTGTAGTCATCTCTAAGTCCAGCATTTATTGATGAACCGCTCGGCCGCAAAGTGGCCGCGCGAGCCGGGCTGTGATAGGCTGGTCTGATGCGTGGAGTTCTGAGGAGAGAGAAGTTCCAATGTGGAAAACGGAGGCCCTCATGGAGGCGGGGGGGTCGTCTGGCTTGTTGCGAGGCTCTGCTGAGGTGGCAGGCCAGGGCTAGAACCCGCCAATCCTCCTGGGCACCTCGTGAGAGGCTGGGCACAGGGAGAGCAAGTAGCAGCTCTGCCCCATATCTGTGAGTCTCTGGCCCGGCATACCTGAGCCGGATTTAAAAAAAGACTGCTGCAGGGTGGAACTCGATGAGCCGGGCTGTGATAGGCTGGTGTGCTGGGTGAAGTTCTGATGAGATGGAAGTCCGGATGTGGAAAATGGAGGCTCTCATGGAGTGGGAGGTCATCTGGCTTGTTGCGAGGCTCTGCTGGGGTGGCGGGCCAGGGCTAGAACCCACCATCCCTCCTGGGTACCTTGTGAGCGGCTGGGCACAGGGAGAGCAAGTAGCAGCTCTGCCCCATGTCTGGGAGTCAGACATGAGATAAACAATTACAAAGATGTTCATGTTTGGGTTTCAGTCATACAGTTTTCCAGCACCCATCCCTCAAGAAATACTTTTAAAAAATGAACAAGAAAAGTATATATCTTTATTGCTTTGGTGTGTCTGCTTTACAAACATAACCTGTCTGAGGATCGTTTGTTTTGCTACAATGACAGGGTATTCCTTTACCTGTTTGATTTTTAAAGATGGATGGTAAAATGTAAACGAGAATTGGTAAGGCTGATTATTAGTATGAGCACAAATCCATGCAATGCAGTTTCAATAAGAAAGGAAAGGAGATAACTAAAGGTTAGGAACTGTATTAGATTGAGTTTCTTTGTAAATCAAATTTGAGATAAAGATTTACTCCTATTAGATTTACTGGAAACTATTCTTAGAAACAAATTTCATCAAGAAGTGAAAGATTGAGAGTGTGTACCCTGATGAATTTGAAATAGATACTTCCTTCAATTCCATGAGAAGCTTTAGAATGTAGGTGGCCAAATCAAAATAGATCTATGTGAAAATTTGCAATAACAATATATAGTAAGAAAATATGGGGAAAACATTGAAAGGAGTCTAGTGTAAGTCTAAGAAACTGATAAATAAAAGTATAAAAATGAAAGGAAATGAATGAAAAATCACAAGTATGATTAAAAAGTTAAAATAAGAATGGTCATAGATAAGATTATATTTGCTATAGCTTAAAACTGATAGATATAGCTGTCTTCCTGTAAAAAGTTCATCTTCTTGCTAGCATAGAATTTCATATTGTAAATCTTTTAAATAAATGTCAATATTATAAGGGAACAGATTTCAATATAGTAAGCCCATATAAACACACACAGACACACACACACACACAACAGGTTAGGTGCCATTTGTGGTGGTTCTCAGGGCTTTCATTCAGACCCATTGCTCTAGGGTCTCTTACTGGCAAAGTTCTGGGGAACATATGATGTGCGGACATTAACCTTGACCTTCCACATGTTCCAACGCCTATCTTCTTGCCTCTAAAGATGATTTTTCAGCCCTAGATTAAGGATTATCAAAATAAATTATGGATTCTGATATAACAGACATATCACCAGGATGTCTACAAGATGAAAAACTGAACCAAGTGACAGTGCTAGTGATCATACTCACGGGTGGGGCACTTGCCCTGCATGCAGCCAACCAGGGTTCTATCCCGGCATCCTGTATGTTGTTTCACTGAGCACTGCTGGAAGTGATTCCTAAGTGCTGAGCCAGAAGCAAGCCCTAAACATCACCAATTGTTACTCAAAACCAAAATGAAATAAAATATATATTGTGTCATGAATCAATTAATTCACACACTACTTACAACCCTATTGTACTATTAACTTTATTCAAGGAACATAGATACCTATTCCATTTTTCCAGGGCTTTACCCTGTGGGCCCTGTATGGTTGATGGTCTGACATAGAAAAACTGGGTCCCCTGGGCCACCTAAAAGCCTAACAGCCTCTGCATCTGCCCTGGATTGCCTCCTGAAAATCACTTCATAGATAAGGGATAGTTTAAATGTGGCAGTTTATCTGACCATGTATTCTGTACTGGCTGGTATAAATATTCTCTCATGCTACTACAATCATCGTGGGACTAGCTAGATCTTACCAGCATATTTGCCTGGTCACGTTGGATCCCTAAGTAATTAGACCAGAAAGAAATGCTGTTTGCCTCCAAGCAAGCAAGCATGGCTCCCTGATAACTCAAAGGCAACTAAAATACAAAACTACCATGAAGTAGACGAGACTCTTGTGAAGGCATGGAGAAATATTTAAGCTGGCATTAGTATTAGTCTTTGGTACAGAGGCATGCCATCTCAGAAAGAAACCCCCTTCTCTACCCTATAAAGACATTTCCAGGCAGATCTTGGCTCAAAACATTAGCATATAATAGGGCCTAGGTGAGGTGCTGGGAGAAATTACCTAAGAGCATTTGACCCTTCCTGCTTCCCATAATAGTGGGAGGTCTGAATTGCAGGGTTATAAAACTAGCCTGCTTCCTCCCTCTCTCTCTCCTCTCTCTCTCTCACTCTCTCTCTCTCTCTCTCTCTCTCTCTCTCTCTCTCTCGTGCTCTCTTTGTGGGTTCACACTCTTTTTGGAAGTCTTGTCTTTGTCTCCTCTTTACAGGCTTTTACATGTGGTGGCCGCCATCTTGGCCTACACATGGCTGGGGTTCTAGCTGGGAATCCTAAGCACAGGGTTTTTCCTATTGCTGATTTGTATGCCTGAACCTGTGATAAGTAAAGCCTTTTAAAACTGTATCGGATTCCTGAGTCTTCATCCATTCCCCACCGGCTTCAGAGGTAGAAAGGAACTCTCTTCCCGGCACTGATGAGGACCCCCGCAGCATCATCGACAATGAACCAATTAATTCATACACTACTTGCAACCCTATTGTACTATTAACTTTATTCAAGGAACATAGACTCCTATTCCATTTTTCCAGGGCTTTACCCTGTGGGCCCTGTATGGTTGATCATCTGACAGAAAAACTGGGTCTCCTGGGATGAACCCAGAACCATGGCAGAGCCTCACATGCTACCTGTAGTGTATTCATTATGTCATAAACAGTAACAATAATGGACCACATTCCCAATGAATGGAGATGTTACTGGCACCTGCTCGAGTAAATCTATGAACAATGGGAAGACAAGTGATACAAGTGATATTTGCATTCTCAAAATGCTAACCTATTCTTATGGAAGCATGTCCCTCTTTCTTATGCTTGGTATGGAAAATAGATGAATTGGATTCACCAGCATATAGCCACAATGGAGACAAGATAACGGGAGACAAGATAATTCAAAAGAATGTAGCATGTGCCTGACATCAAGAAAGACTTGGCATCTCTTGGTCTATGAGCAATGAAGGGTGGGGTCTTAGTGGCAGCCATTATCATGGAAAGGCGCATTAATGACTCTCTGCCGAAGTGCTGAAACTTTTGGCCTGCATAGCTGAAATAGTATTATTAGGTTGAACTCTGGACTGCCTGGGAGACACCCATCATAAAAGGTGAGAGAGGGTAACTTTTTTAAAAATGCAGAAAATTAAACCTTTAAACTATGATATATAACCCTTCAAAGATGTGAAATAATAAAAATATCAAATTGTAGGTCTCTAGAAACTCAAACAAAAAGTAAAATAGTTACAAGATACATAATTAAAATGAAGTTTATAAATGTGTATTATTAAATACTAGGCATAAATGTCAGTTCTTCTGTTGTAGAAAAGTAATTGTCAACCAAATGACTTAAACTGCTGTGTAAGATTCAAGAATCTAGGTTTACTCCTTGGGAGGTGTTTCTATTATATTATATTATCACCAAAGTTTTAGGTCCACATTATCAAATTTTGCACTTTTATTTATTTCTCCTATTCTCTATGTCAGAAATGTGCATGTAGAGATGATAAGTAATTTAAGTGAAGTATTGCTGTTGCTGTTGTTGTTGTTTTGGTCACACCCAGCAGTTCTAATGACTTACTCCTGGTTCTGTGCTCAGGGATCATTAATGGTTGGGTGGGCTTAGGGAAGTGAAACCTATCCACTCTGTGTAAGGCAAGAACTCTATCTATAGTAATATCACTCCAAACAATAAAGCCTATTTAAGCCCTTTTTGTCATTAACAATTTTTTATGTGCTATTAAATCTATTCTGCAAATATTATTTGCTTATTCTTTAAATTCATAAGAACAAATCCTATGCTTGCAATTTGTATATTTCAACTATATATAAAATATTAGTTGCCTTATTTCTATGATAAGGAAATAAATTTTCATTCTAATTCATAACCTTATTCAATTTTATCATGAAACAACTGCAAATATTGAAAATGTGTGTTAATGCTAAAATTTAACTATCAGTAGTTTAATGTAAATGGAAGAAAAATGGATGATTACTATGTGAAAATACACATTTAAAAGGAAATTACTAAATCTTACTAGAAGCTGCTTTTAATAAGTGATTTTTCATTTTTGATATTTTATATGAGTGTGTATATAAGTATATATATCAGCATTTGTGTCTACTACATTTGTCCCACAAACATTATTTAAAATATAGAAGGTTTAACATTAGGATATTATTTTCTAGCCTCTCAACCACATTTTATAAATAACTATTGTAGCATTCTGTACATTCCCATATAAATGAGCAGGAGGTAGAATATCAAGCTCTTACCATAACTGCTCATTAACACTCAGGAATGTTTTATGTTGAAAGGGGAAAAAGTTGACTATCACTGAATGGAAAACAGAAACATGATTATGCTTAGAAAATAAAGGAAGTAAATGGTTCATTTACTCTCTTTCCATTTGCAGAATTGTAATAAAAATGCCAACCAGATTGATATTTAGGCAAACAGTACATTGCAATAAAGTTAAGATTACTAGAGGAGATGCATTAATACACAACATTCTTCTTTGAATCTGCTTTTCTATTTCAATTGCAAAAGTACTTGGGTATTTTAATTTAAGCTATAGATACTTGTTTTGTTTTTGATTTGAAGAGAAGCCTCTTTTCTATAAAAATAAATGCTAACATTCCTAAGATATTTCATTTTTTTCTGTGCTTTCTTATATTTTAATCTTCATATTTAAAAAACAATCATGTTTGAAAGAAGTTAGTCTTCTGTATCACACAAAGTTCTGAATGCCTTCCAGTTTCCAGGTTATTAAGGTGCTGTACTGCAGCTTCAGAGGATTGAAGACAACATATGGTGTTGATTCTTATTCTTTTTTAATGAAAATCTGATTATAAATCTCTTGCAACAAACCTGATGAGATATTTAGCAAAACTATACCACATATTACTTACTGTTTTATATGTCACTTTTTCCTTGTACACAAAAGAATGGCACAAGTTGAAGGTATTTTTTCAAAAGAGGAGAGGAAAAAAGAATGAAGAAAAAATTAAATGTTATACTATAAAATAATATCTCACTACCCTGAAATGCTTATGACTAAACAATGATTATTTTATTATCTAAGTAACATACCTAAGTAAAATAGTAATCACTACATTTCAAAAATAGCCCTAATAATGGATTTTGCTATTTTAGGATGTGTAAAAAATATAATCTGAGGATTTCAACTAAGAGGGTAGTACATGATATATGACTTTAAGTATAGTAAAACTGTGCCGATAGAAAAATAGAATGAATGAATAAATTAGTAAATTAGTGACTAATCACAAATTATGATCATAAATAAATATTTCAAGCAAAAACAATGATAGTGTTGACCTTTCTTACCAATTCTTATTTTCCTACACTATGACATATATTCTTGATACGTAGTAACCTGTGACTTGCTATAGCTTTACTTCCTTGCACTGCTGGAGAGGTTTCCAAGATAATGGCTATTACACTCTTTTCAAAAACCTTTCTTAAAGGTTTGCTGAGGGTGTGACTACCATGAAAAGGAGTTAGCAGAAAGAATCCACAAAGCAGCCTCAAGGTTACTCCTCCTCCATATGAATAGTTTTAGTGCCCCTGGGACCAGAAACTGAATCCATTGCTTCTACAAACACTGATCTAATGCAAAAAATTTCTTCTGACTGAAATATTGTCCTTAATTCTGTGAATCCCTTTGTGGTACTGGGAATATTTCCATAGAGAAGAGGGATCATTAAAAACTTCCTCAATAAAATATTTGTATTATAAATAAATGAGGTAGCTACCCCCTACATGTCCATTTCCTCCAAAATGCTGCAATTCAGTTCAGTAGCAATAAAATATTTTCTTCTTATATATAGATATAATGAAGAACTTGAATCGCCAAAAAAAGCATAAAGCTCACATTACCAGCATAAAGTGTTTTTATATTAAAGCTTTGCTCATAATCTATATAATAGTCTTTCACACAAATAATACAAATTCACCCAAAATGATACATATTATCAATTTGATGCTTTTCTCTAAATACATTTCCTTAAGACCAACAGTCTAAATATTCTTATGAGTTCAAGATTGAAATTAGAGTTTCTCTTTGCAGATCCATCTTTAAATCTCTTAAGACCAATAAACCTTTCCATTTTTATTATATCTCTATTCTACATTCCTATTCTCCACATCTTGCCAAAAAATGACTTCACTTCCTGGAATAATTTTTTCTCATCCCAATGCTGATGTGGAAAAGAAAGCCCACTCTAACATGCCTACATGTTAAAGTGGGCTTCTTTTAGTCACCAGCAAGTAAATACACTGTATCTATCACTTAACACATGTTAAGTAGTAAAACATAGGGTAGACAGGAAGATTTTACTTTTAAAAGTGCTAATATATAGTTATGTAACCAAGCAGTTTGTTTTTGTTTAATTTATAACAACAATGATTCTTGTCAGTTCAACTAATACAGCTTATAAAATATGTATTGCTATTAATCACTGGGTACTGTGATTGATGTTATATGGCCACTCAGTGACTGTCATTCATTTCTCTCTTCTTGGCTAATGGTTTACTCATCTCTATTGAATGAAAATGTTTAGAGTTCTATACTGGCCTGTCTGTAAAAAGAAATGTCACCAAAATAAAGATCTGTAAAGAGGGCATTATTAAATCTTGAGAACAAATTGTCAGAGACAGTAAAAAACTTTAGTTATAAAGCAATGCTCACATATTTATCATATAGTCTCGTTTATAGTATCTAGGAAATTTATTTTGCTCCTATACATGAGCACATGCTCTAAATACTGTTTAACTACCAGAGACGCATATGAGCCCTAAATGATCTCTGTTCTCCCAACCCCTATATATTTGCACTTCAAAAAATAGTAACTCCATAACCCACCCTGATAGATACATTTATGCGCTTCCATTCCACAACCCCACACAATATCACGATATCTAGTCTCTAGCTTCCTCTAATTCTGAAACAACTTGTCTTTCAACCTTTAATTTCAATGTTTTAATTGAATTTTTGAGATTGATAACATATTAAAGATAAATTTTTCTAGTTTCATTGTTGTCTAGGTAATATGATTCCCATAGCATAAATATGTATGACTTTGACATACCAGGATACTTCACCTTCATTCACCAACAAAGTATCTAAGATTCTCCATCACAGTTCTTAGGTCATTCTAACACACGATTCCAGAAAATTCTTTTATTAAGTCGAAAACTTCCTTAGATTATATAAATGCACAGGTGAGAACAATTTTCTACCCTGTCACTGTTGCTGTCGGTATTTCTTTTGCAGCCTCCATGCCTTTTGCACTGAATTTTCCTGCTGCTCTGACAAATATGGCAGTAGACTAGAGTGCATAGACTCTGAAAAGCCTCAGAACATGGACATCTGAGGGAACTGGCAAGGGTTGGGATGTTCTGTTGCGGAATGCTGCCAGGGTCCCCGACAGTGCCGAAAGCGAAGTTCCCTTTTACCTCTGAAGTCAGCGGGGAATGGATGGAGACTCAGGAATCTGATGAAGTTTTAAAAGGCTTTGCTTATCACAGGATTAGGCATACAAATCAACAATAGGAAAAACCAGTGCTTAGGATTGCCAGCTAGAACCCCAGCCACCAGCCACGTGAAGGCCAAGATGGCGGCCACCACGTGTAAAGGCACTGTAAGAGGAGACAAAGACAAGACTCCCAAGAAGAGTGTGAGCCCACAAAGAGAGAGAGAGAGAGAGAGAGAGAGAGAGAGAGAGAGAGAGTAAGCAGGCTGGTTTTATACCCCTGCAACTCAGACCTCCCACTATTATGAGAAGCAGGAAGGGTCAAATGCCCTTAGATAATTTCTCCCAGCACCTCACCTAGGCCCTATTATATGCTGATATTTTGAGCCAAGATCTGCCTGGAAATGCCTTTATAGGGTAGAGAAGGGGGTTTCTGAGATGGCATGCCTCTGTACCAAAGACTAATACTAATACCAATTAAATATTTCTCCAAGCCTTCACAAGAGTCTTGTCTACTTCACGGTAGTTTTGTATTTTAGTTGCCTTTAAGTTATCAGGGAGTCATGCTTGCTTGCTTGGAGGCAAACAGCATTTCTCTCTGGTCTAATTACTTAGAGATCCAACGTGGCCAGGCAAATATGCTGGTAAGATCTAGCTAGTCCCACGATGATTGTGGTAGCATGAGAGAATATTTATACCAGCCAGTACAGAATACATGGTCAGATAAACTGTCACATTTAAACTATCCCTTGTCTACGAAGTGACCTGCAGGAGTCAATCCAGAGCAGATGCAGAGGCTCTTAGAGGAGTCCTGCAACAATGTTCCTCACTTTTTTTTCTCAGACTACCATATAGGACAAATGAATTTCTATATTGTGTATTTTTAAAGTAGGGGACATGGCCAAAGCTTTTGAATTCAAAGGCTGAGAAAACTTGGGGTCTGGAGTGATAGTCCAGTGGTTAGGGTGTTTGCTTTGCATGCTGCTGACCCAGGTTCGATCTCTGGCATCCCATATGATCCCCTGAGTACCACCAAGAGTAATTCCTGAGTGCAGAGCCAGGAGTAACCCCTGAGCATTGCCGGGTTTGACCAAAAGGCAAAAAACAAACAAACAAACAAACAAAAAACAATGGCGGAGCAAACTTGAGAAAGTTTTTTAGATGTTTTAATTTCACTTAGCACAGGAAAGTTCCTTCTAGAAAGGCCTGTTATTTGTCAGGATTCTTTTAGCATGCAGCTAAATTGGGTGTCTGTGAGCCCTCTCTCCTGCTGAGTCTCTCTCACACATAGCTGAGAGAAGGGGCGGCTTGGACAATGATTTCAAGGCTCAACTTACCTCGATGAGATATCTCATATTTAATATGAAAGTGAAAATAAATTTTATGAAAAATTGTATTGATGGGGTATTTAGGAAGACACACTAATAGATGAAGTAAACTTCTCATTACTATGCACAGGGAAGAAAATTTAGATTTATGTGGGAATTTAAATGTTTCTGCCCTTATTTGTATAAGAAAATGCTGTGCTCATATGTAAAGACATTTGAATTCACTAATGATTTGAAAAAATGTGCATGAATGTGCTACATTATTTCTGAAGCACACTAAATATTGAATTTGCAGGATTTTATTTTAGCACTAGAGCTATCATTTATCTTAATTCCGATGATCCTAAGAACACTGAGTGCATTGTACTTGATCAACTTTGCATACTTTTATTCTAAATGTTTAATCTTAGACATTAGATTTATTGTCAAGACTGATTCTCAATTTGAATGCACTTGACTTGCAGAAAAAATGAAAATGTCAGTTTTTTATAATTACAATGAAATGTATAAATATGCTAACCATATAACAGCGAGGGTTTTATATAATATATAATTGCTGTATAATAGGTAAAACTTGTCAATATGATATGTTTTCTATTTTATTTTAAACAGCATAGACCAATTTCATAAAAAAGAACAGCACTGACATTATTAGGAACCATCAATATATTTCTATCAGAAAAATATAATAATTTGAATAAACAGAGCTTGCCCCTTTGTGTAAGCATAAATATACATGTGTGTACATAGAAACATGCATATTTAAATTATATTATAGTTTAAATACTGGTCTCTAAATAGGTCTTGATTTCTGTCTAATTAATTGTCACTTGTCTTCCCTTTGTTCATTGATTTGCTAGAATGGGTACCAGTAACATCTCCATATATCCTGTCACATGCTATTATAGCCCAAGGACAACTGCTCACTCCAGGAACATGAACTGCCTCAAACCATTCCTTCTGGTCATGGGAATGTCTATAATTATTACTGGTTCTTGGCATATCAAATACGACACGAGTACCTAGCCAGGCTCTGCCATGCGGGTGGGATACTCTCAATATCCCTCTCATGAGAGTAGCAGACTCTCATCTCGTGTATTTATTGATTGACGGGGAAAGCTCAGCTTTTATTCTGGGTGGAGATCTGATGAGCTGTGGAGTCCAGATGTTGAAAATGGCAGCCCTCATGGTGCGGGGGTTCCTCTGACTTCTTGTGAGGCTCTGCTAGGATGGCAGGCCAGGGCTAGAACCCTCAGAGACTCAGAGACATGGCGCAGAGCTACCACCAGCTCTCCCCGTGCCCAGCTGATCATGAGGCAACCGCGAGAAAAGACATGTTCTAGCCCTGGCCTTCCATCCCAGAAGAGCCTCCCAAGAAGCCTTAATTAATAAAAATATAGATTAAGACAGAGTTATAATCATTTTATCATTTTTCTGTTTGTTTTGGGGCCACTCCTGGCTGTGCTATTGGCTTAGTCTTGGGTCTATTCTCAGGCCTCACTCCTCGTGAGACTTGGTGATCATATGTCATGCCAATAAAGACTGAGTTTAACTGCATGCAAGATAAACACTTTACTTGCTATAGTATATTGCTGGCCCATTTGTAAATTTTAAAACATTGATTAAAGCAATGTCATAGTCTCTTTGTATTATATTGATTTTATGTATTCAAAATATTTATAGAGTGATGGAGAAATAGAGGTAGGCTGTAAAGAGATGTTCTTATGCTAGGTCCAAAACTTTGAATCTCTGCTACCAAGTATGGTTCACAGAGAACAGTCAAATGTCTCACCTAGGGGTCTGGATAGTACCACAGGTAGCATTTGATTTGCACACAGCCAGGCCTTGTTCTATACCCACTATTGCATCTTGCCTCTGAGCAATGCCAGGAGAAATTCCTAAGTGCAAAGTCAGGAATACCCTGATCATCACCAGATGTGACTCCCAAAAAAAATAAAACTTTTTACCTAGCACAGAACCAGGATTATTCCTGAGTAACTTTGAGTATTGCCCAAAATAAAAACAAAACAGTGTGGTAGTAATAATTTGATTCATACAGGTAAATGCAGTAGAGTAATACTTTTCAATATAATAGTGTTATCTTTAAAAGGTCAAATGTGATATTTTAAGACTTGAACTTTTTAGTTGATTGAAGCTTTATCTTTGTTTATTTTAAACATTTATATAATTAAAATAATTATCATAGGGGCCGGAGCAATATTCCAGCGGGTAGGACGTTTGCCCTGTGTGCGGCCAGCATGTGCCAGCCCGGGTTCGATCCCCAGGATCCCATATGGTCCCCTGAGCACCACCAGGAGTAATTCCTGAGTGCAGAGCCAGGAGTAACCCCAGAGCACCACCCGGTGTGACCCAAAAAGCAAAATAAATAAATAAATAAATACATACATACATACATAAAATAATTATCGTAGCTAAACACATATCCTGTGAGGAACCCCCAAACCTTTTTAGGATTAAGCACATTTCATGCCTTAATCCCCTACTTTAATCACTTTTTAATATCTTCTCTCAACTTATCTGATTGGCTGACAGAGTCCCCACCCTGCTACGTGATTGGGTGATACAAAGTTCCCACTCTGACTCCTGATTGACTAATAGAGTTGTCACCCTGCAACCGGATTGGCTGATACAGAGTTCCCACCCCGCTTTCCCCAACTTAAATGTCCTTTTCGACCTAATAAAGTCGAACTATTCCCCCAAAGTGGTTTGTGCAGACTTCTTCGTGGGAACTCTATTCAATATTTCGTGGGTTTTCTACACACACACAAGATCAGACCTCACCAAACACATCAACAAATTAGCATATTTGAATTGTTTTTCACATGCCATTACCATAGTCAGATGTTCCATTTCTTTTCAGGAAAGGAAATTTAGTTTTCTCTGTGAATAGTTGATGGATGACAGGCCTAGCTAACTTGGGAGTTTTGCTGTTTAATCCGTTTTCAAATTAAGCTATTTATATATTCTTAAACCAGGATTCATGCTAATGAGATTTCTCTTCTGTGTAAAAAATAATGGGGATTGTGACTGTTACAAGAGTCATTTTTGACTCTGAACCAGTAACTTCTGAAACATTACTATAATCTCTACTATGTTTTCAATGTTATCTAGATTAGGCGCATTTCCACTTTATAGCCAATGGAAGCTTTGTTGTTTTGCCCACTCCCAGCTTAATCTATGTAAGCCAAGTTTCATTCTAATGAGACCTCTCATCTATGTAAACACTGCTAGAGGTTTTGGCAGTTACAGAAGTCACCTTGATTGAATAACTTCTGACTTATACATCTACTAAGACTTCTATGTTTTCTAGATTGGGCAAAGCTCCCACATTATCTAAGCCTGTCCTGCAACAATAGACAATAAAATTTTAACATTGATATAAAGCAGAGGGTTTATATTAAATATAAACCCTTTATTTGCAATTCTAAAAGTATTGCAAGAGTAGTGTTGAATAAGATGAACAAGGCCCTTGAGCCATCTAATATTCATTGGTACTGATGGCAAAGGTTTCAGTTCTAGGAAGTCATTTTAGGTACTTGTTTGTTTGGAAATTAGTTAAACAACTGTACCTGAACTGACTTATTTAAATTTTTCATCTGAATTAAAGACAGGGGCTCAAGAAGGGGTGTTGGTAGACTCTAAAACACATGGACATATCTTGCAACTGTCGTATTACTAGAAACTAATAGGTAATTATAATCTTAGAGGTGGCAATGGCTAAAAGGTCATGTTAAAAGACAAGGAGGGGACCTAATTCTATTTAAAGGATGTGTGTTTAAAGACAATGGAGTTATTTAATGAGTAGATTTAGTGAAAGAATATTACCTGTCATTCCACTTCAGCATATTGACTAGCACAAAGGGAAAATGTTGCAAGGAAACTTTAATTAATTTCTTCCAAATCCTCTATAACACACAAACAGCCTGTCACTGTCTTCCCATTCATCATCGATTTGCTCGAGCGGGCCCCAGTAACATCTCCATATGTCCTTTTTCATGCTAGTAGAGCCCAAGGCATCTGCTTGCTCCAGGAACATAAAGAGCCTCAATCTATTCCGAATGAGTCTATAATTGTTACTGGTATTTGGCATATATATCAAATACAACACGGGTAGCTTGCCAGGCTCTGCCGTGCAGGTAGCATACTCTTGTAGGCATCTCTAAGTCCAGCATTTGTTGATGATCTGCGCGGCCGCAAGCGGCCGCACGAGCCGGCAGTGATAGGCTGGTCTGCTGGGTGGAGGTCTGATGAGAGAGAAGTCCGGATGTGGAAAATGGAGGCCCCTCATGGAGTGGGGGTCATCTGGCTTGTTAAGAGGCTCTGCTGGGGTGGTGGACCAGGACTAGAACCCACCATCCCTCCCGGGTGCCTCGTGAGCAGCTGGTCACAGGGAGAGTCAGTAGCAGCTCTGCCCCATGTCTGCGAGCCTGTCACAGGTTTCATATGAATTCCTAGGACAAAGGGGAATCCATTTAAACATGGTCACATCCCAATCAAGTTATTGAGAGGACAATTCTAAGTTATTCGTTAAAATTAAGGCATCAGCATTAATACCATTCAAAAGCCATATACAGTCCAGAAATTTCATAAAATGTTGCTTGCATTGGTGTGTCCTTAAGTGCTAGCCTAATATTTTTATGAGTAATATACTGAGACAAAAGTCCAGGTTATTTGGTCACAGCTTGCTATGAAAGATTGCAATTCCTGTAACAGTTTTAAATAGCAATAGCTCAAGCCTTGTGTATATCAGCTTCTATATCTAAAATTGAGTGTCAGCCTTATAGCTCTTGTATTTTATCTTGAGCTTTTCTTTCTCAGGGTCACAGAAAAGGGATTGGAGATTAATGAGGTGACATATTAAAGAGGGTTATGAATGATAAATAGCATCCTTATTTTTTGAGGAGCGATGGTGTCATATGTAGGTTAAGTAACCATTAAAACTGTTATCCTTTAAAAGGATCCATTTATGCCGCATTTAACTGCATTCCAAGCACTTATTCCCTGAGACTATTTTTAAATGTCACTTTGAGTGCCAAAGGTGGGATGAGGGTAGGTGTCATTGTAAAAATATGCAAATTTGGAATCACTGAGTTATCTTCAAATATAGATCAATGTAACAAGTTTAATTCTCACAGAACAGATTTTTACTTTCAAATTTGCCAAACAGCCCCATCTTTTACCTTTTTAAAATATTTTAATGAGGAGGTAAAAAGAGGTATGTTTGCATGGGACATGCTCTTTAAATGTCCTTCCCCAACCTCAACTGGAAAGTTAGTAGAATGAGCATGAAAATTCACATTGAAGAGCCAGTTTAGAATACTTTCTTATTTATGCTACAGAGCACTTTTTGAAGGAAATGAGAGTATCTCTACACATCTTAAAGGAATTCCTTTTCTTTCTGCAAAATTTCATCTGAATTCAATATTAAGACTATACTATCATGTTTCTGCCCCTCAAAGTGTTGCAGGTGTGGCTTTAGTGCCCGGCAGCATCAGCACATGACAGACAGAAGACAGGCTTGTCTACACCCAGGACTTTGCCCCTTGGGCCCTGGATGGTTGATGGTCTAACATAGAAAAGACTGAGCGCTCTGGGATGAACACAGAGCCACGGCAGAGCCTTGCAAGCTATGCTTGGTGTATTTGATATGCCAAAAAAAGGTAACAAAATGGACCTCATTCTCAATGTTACTGGTGCCCACTCAAGCAAATTGATGAACAATGGGAAAACAAGTGACAAGTGACTATCATGTTTAATATGATCTTACAACATGTTCAGATAACAGTAAAAAGTTCCATTACTTTGGGGAATACAGTGTCAGCAAGATGAACAAAACTGGAGAGCATTTTACAACATATATGAGGAGAATTGGGAATATTTTTCAAAAAGGTAATGAAAAAGAAGTTAAAAGAAACAATATCTTAAATTATTCACATAAAATAAATTATAATTTTT
>JAJIBD010009990.1:0-84697 GCA_021461705.1 Cryptotis parvus | reverse complement strand
GGCCCATCCCAAAGGAACGGCACAGGCTGGCCCGAGCCACACGACAGTGGACAGCTGGGAGGGCACTCACTGGCCTTGCATGTGGCCCACCCGGCTCGGCCCCCAGCCCCCATAGGGTCCCCTGAGCCCTTCAGGAATGATCCCTGAATGCAGAGCCAGGAGTTGGCCCTGAGTACTGCCAGGTGTGACCCCAAATAAATAAGGAAATAAGGAAATGTCCCATCCTTTCTGGAATGCTACGGAGCTGGGAGTCGGGTTGTTCCTTTTTTTTTCCTTTTCCTCTTTTCTTCCTGGTTAGGGGATCCGGGGATTGAACTGCATCTGCAGCAGGCAAAGAGCCTTACCACAAAGCCGGTGCCCTCCCGCTTTTAAATGGCTGTACCCCCTCCCATCTGCACGAAACATCTCAGTAAAAGGCCGTGACTTTAGCAGAACCATTACGAGAGATATGTTGCAATGAGCAATATAAAGTCAGTTAATCGGTGTCTGCTAGGGGAGCAGGCCTGGAGCCTGGGTGGGAAACAGGGTCTTGGGGGCGGCTAGAGCCCACTGGTGGGGGGGCTGGTGTCGGAATATCGGATCCTTGAAACAACTGTTACTGTGAACAACTTTGTAAGTCCTGGGGCTTCAATAAAGGTAGAAAAGTAATAATAAAACATAGAAAAATAAATGGCCATCTCCTCCTGCAGTGACCCAGCTGGGGGGGGGGTGAGAGTGACCACGGAGTGGCCATCTCTTCCTGTGGTGACCACAGTTAGCGTGAGACTGTGTTTGCCTCTCAGGTCTGAGACTTTTTTTTTTTTTTCTTTTTGGACCACACCCAGCAATGCTCAGGGGTTTCTCCTGGCTCTGCACTCAGGAGTTACTCCTGGCGGTGCTCGGTGGACCATATGGGATGCTGGGGATCGAACCCTGGCCGGCATGGGCAGGCCAGCGTGCAAGGCAAACACCCTATCCGCTGGGCTATCGCCTCGGCCTAGGTCTGGAGACTTCTGCTGAGACTCTGACAACTCTAAGACGGTTCTGTAGGTGTGTGTGTGTGTGTGTGTGTGTGTGTGTGAGTGTGAGTGTGTGTAAGTGAGTGTGTGTGTGAGTGTGTGTGTGTGAGTGTGTGTGAGATTCTGGCTTCTTTGTATCCTCTGTTTTGAGTATTGAATATTTTTGCCGTGTGTAGACTGGCGTCCTGCCTGACCTGTCCATAGCCTGGGCCTGGACCTCAGCTTTCCTCCTGGTCAGCATGGCTGGCGCCGCCTGACTGCCTTGCTCATGGCTCCTGGCCCACCTTCCTCCCTTGCCCGAGCTGCAGAGAGCTTTTATTCCCAGCTTTGCTTTACCGTCAGCGAGGAGGAGCTTGCGCAGCCTGAGAAGAGAATGCCAATCCGAGCAAACCTGTGTTTTTCCTCGCAGTCACACAGTTGTTCTGCTGGGTTTCGGTCATGCAATGCTCCAACACCTGTGGCCACCGGCGGACGTTTCCGCCACCAGCCACTGCCCCAGCCTGCCTCTGGCCCTTTCCCTCCTCTCTCTCCTCCCTCCCCGCCTCGCCCCCGTTCTCCCCCATAGGCGCTGTGGTTTGCAGTGCTGTGAACCGAGTTTATTCCGCGGTTCCCCTTTTCTCCTTTGAGCACTCAGGCAGTCCCAGGGGCCGAGCCATAGCACAGCGGGAGGGCGTTTGCCTTTCGATCCCCAGCATCCATTAGGATCCCCGAGCACCGCCAGGAGTAATTCCTGAGTGCGGAGCCAGGAGTAACCCCTGAGCATCGCTGGGTGTGACCTAAAAAGCAAAACGAAGCAAAATAAACCAAGCCAAACCCTTCTGTCCTGACCACCAGCTCAGATGCTGGCCTGGGGGTTGGGGGTGTCCAGGGAGGTGGCGAAGAGCGGGGCGTGGGCGCCCTCTGGCGGACAGGGACGGTATCGTGCCCAGTGGCTCCCTGCGGCGGCGCCAATTACCTGTTTTCTGGCTTCAGGCTGGAGCACTGAGACGCTGAGGGCCGCGGGGGGCTTGCCTCGCTCACCGCCCACCTGGGTTCAATACCTGGAGACTTATATGGTTGCTCAAGCCCCGCCAGGAGTGATTCCCGAGTGCAGAGCCAGGAGTAAGCCCTGAGCACTGCCTACTATGGTCCCCAAACGAATAACAATACCAAATACAATAACAGTCACAACAGCAGCAACACAATAATACCAGTCTGTTAGAGAGATGAGGCCGGCATTGGACTTCGTTGCCGTCATCAGCAAAAGCATGACTGAAAGTTAGCTCACCTTGTAACCGTCAAAGCTGCCTACACAGCAGGCATGAAGTAGTGGTATGTCTACTGATGGTTGTGTGTGTGTGTGTGTGTGTGTGTGTGTGTGTGACTTCCCCGTAGGTTTCTACAGAAATGTGATAAAGAGATTCTGGAAAGGTGTCTCTGCATCCGAACCAGGTAAACCTCGGAAACCCGAGGAGGTATGAGAGCTATTGGCCAGGAGAAACGGCTCCCTCAATTTCACGTTCATACTCTCTGTTGGCGAACCCCTTGACGTTCCCCCCAAAATCTAAGCTCTGAACAAGAAATGCTTTGCTCAAACAATAAACATTTAGTAGATGTCTCAGTCACTCTGTTGCGAAACTGTTACGCCTAGAGATTGTCAGTTATTTGGTGCGTGTAAAAGTCACCACATGCTGTGGCAGATCTGATAAATACTGCAATAACGTACCGTAAAGATGCTTTAACCACATACTAGACTCACGTCAGTGAGCTGTGGATAAATGCACTTTTATGATTTGGCTTTTTTTCCTGGGGGCACACCCAGCGAAGCCCAGGGGCTCCTCCTGGCTCTGCTCTCGGGACTTACTCTTGCGCTCAGGGGACCGTGTGTATGAAGCGCAGGCCAGGTGCCCTCCCTGCCGTACGATCTCCGGCCTAAAGGGAGGAATTTCTCCTATTGCAGGGGCAGAGCCCTAAGCACTCTGCTCAGGCTGCCCGGCTCCAGCTGGCGCGTCTGATCCTTAATTACTCCAAGGTTCGCAAACCCAAGGTGGAAATTTCTTGGAGAAACGAGCCTGGGGAGGGACAGAAGCTCCGCACAGCGCCATCTCGTGGCCTTTTGGTGGAACTGCACAGGCCCGGGTTTCCCACGCTTAAGATTTGTTACAACTGTTAAATTGAACATTGTAACAGTAACAAATCTTAAGCGTGTTACAATGTTAAGCTTTTCCCCTTCTTTGGGTAGGACTCCTCTCGGCTGAGATCCTTTCTCTTTGGTGGGGAGACATGGGCTCTTGTATGGTCCAAGTTTCACCAGAGCGGAGTTCTTTCATTATATTGGATTACGGTGGTAAACTCGCAGACATGGGGCAGAGCTGCTACTGGCTCCCTGTGACAGCCGCTCATGAGGCGCCGGGGGGATGGTGGGTTCCAGCCCTGCCACTATCCCAAGAGCCTCAACAGCCAGAAGACCCCCCCACTGAGGTCCTCCATTTTCCACATCCTGCTTCTCCGTCAGACCTCCACCCAGCAGACCAGCCTATCCGCGGCTTCGAGTTCCACCCTGAGCAGTCTTTCTTAAACCGGTAGGTATGCCAGTCAGATGAGGGCAGAGCCTATGGCTCCCCTGACCAGCCGCTCAGAGGCCCCGGGGGGATGGTGGGTTCTAGCCCTGGCCACCATCCCAGCAGAGCCTCGCAACAAGCAGAAGACCCCACTCCATGAGGGCCTCCATTTCCACATCCAGACTTCTCTCTCGTCAGACCTCCACCCAGCAGACCAGCCTATCAGCGCCGCTCACGAGCATGCGGCTGCGCGGTCATCAATAAATCTGGACTTAGAGGTGCCTACAAGGTATGCTACCTCACGGCAGAGCCTGGCTACCCGTTTTTTTGATATATGCCAAATACCAGTAACAATTATAGACTCATCGGATGGATTGGGGCTCTTTATGTTCCTGGCAAGCAGATGCCTGGGCTCTACTAGCATGGACAGGACATTGGAGATGTTACTGGGGCCCGCCGAGCAATCGATGATGCGGGAGACAGTGTACAATGTTAAATAAGCGTTAATTAAGGATCAAGCACCAGCCCCAGGCTGTAAATAACAATATAGAGCAGGGAGGGCGGTTGCCCTCGGCAGCGGAAAAAAATCAGCCCAAGACAGGGCAGTCTCCTTCCCTGGAACTAGGAAATACACCATCTGCGAGGGTTTTCGGGGAAGTTTGGGGTGGGCTCAGTGGGCTCCATCAGGAGTGCCTGGGATTGAACCTCGTCTGCTGCAAGCAAGGCGAATTTTCAGTTTCAAACAAAAAAAATTTTGGGGGCTTTTTGGCAATGCCCAGGGGTTACTCCTGGCTCTGCACTCAAGAATCACACCTAGTGGTGGTCGAGGGACCCCATGGGATGCCGGAGATAGATCCGGATCGACTGTGCTGAGGGCAAACGCCCTCCCCGCTCTACTGGAGCTCCGGAACCAAAGCAGATATTTCTGTGGAAAAACTTGTTCTGCAAAGGTGAAGTGCAAAGCCTTGACATGAAGCAAGTGTTGGGCAGATCAGACACTATTCCTACGTGCTGTGAAGATGAGCCCCCCAATAAGTTTATTAAAAAAAATTACGCAGTGCCCAAGAAGGGTTTTGGCAACCCCTTAAACATCCCGCCACCCCCACCCCGGGCGCCCAAACCAGCTATACTCAGGGATCACTCCTGGCTTTGTGTTGAGGAAACCACATGGGATGTCCAGGACGAATCGGGGTCCCCCCGTGCGCGCTCCCCACTGCACTCTCCAGCCTCCTGACGTGGGGCACGGGGGCACGATCCCCCCGCGCCCGCCAGAGGGCGCGCCGTGCCCGCCTCTTCTCCACGCCCGGACCTGAGCCGGCTGCAGCCGCGCCCGCCGAGGGCCCCAAGCGCAGGCACAGCCGCTGTCCCGAGTGGACGGTGCGCTACATGGCGCCTGCCCTGCCCGCAGATCCTACAGAGCAAACAGGCGGCAGAGGCCAGCGCAGCACGGAGAAGGGGCTAGATCAGAGCTAGATCAGAGGACATGAGGGGGAGGGCTGGAGGGTCCGAGAACTCCTTCTGTGCTGACCATTTGAGCAGAGGTAGGAAAAGGAGTGGAACCGGCCACGGGGGTGGAAGAGCACCGGCACCGGAATTCCCTTAGTCGGGGGAGGGCCACCTTACTGGACAGGAGTGCGCCAGGCTCGGAACAGACGCTCCGGAAACAGAAACGTAGATCAAGGAGAGTTTATAGCTCAGCACTTAAGGAGTCCCGGGTCCCTTGGGCCAGAGAGAGACTCAGGAGGCCCCGTCTTAACACCGGGCTTTAGACACGGCCTCACTGTGAGGGGGACATAGTGGAACGTCGCATTATTATTGGTAAAAGCACATCGCAGCTCAGAGCTGCTGAGACCTCCGGCCTCGGTGACAAGCCGAGACGGCGCCTTCATCAAGGACTGTGGACTCAGCCTTGACCGGGCCAGTTGCTTGGCCTGCGTGGGCCTAGCTTCGGCTGCCTTGATTGAGCCTACGCTTTGGTGGTCGGGGGTGTCTGGGTTCTAAGCCAAAATACCACGCTCAGGGTTCAACCTCTTTCTTGATGGACAGCTCGGAGACCTGCAGCAGCTCAGGGCAGCCAGTCAGGAAGCAGGAACCAGCCAGGGGCGGGAAGTGTCCACACAAGCCTCTGGCCAAGGGTTCTCCGGGGTTCCGAGTGACTGGGGGTGTTTGGCACAATGGGACGTTTCATCTTGAGTGACGGACTGGATGTGCAAAGGATGAAGTAGGCTGTGAAAGGGTCACAGGGGGCTCTGGTTTCGAGTGCGTTACTAGACAGCCAGAGAAGGAACAGCGTCTGTTCCGAGCCTGACGCACCCTGTGCTGAAGTCTAACTGGGATAGCAAAAGCGGACAGTGCCTGCTGAGGAGGGTTTCCGGGAAGGAGTCTGGATTTGTATGCACAAGCTTTGCGAGCCCGTAGGGAGCCCCTGCTTGCTCCAGACACTGAAGGCATGGCAGGGTGTCAGTGTGTTTTTACGAGGGTTGAACAACCTTTGTATGAAGAGTGATATCCTAGCTATGACGCTGGCCCAGAGTGTTAGGAGCCTTTTCACTCTGGTTGTGGCTGGCGCTTTCCTTTGTGATGCCAGCATCCAGGGTCGGGGCTGTGGCTGGAGGCGGTCCCGTTGGTTGTCACTGGGTAAGGGGGTGCGGGTCTCCGTGGGCCGCTGTGACCTAAAGAAACAGCCGCACACAGCGTGGTCTGGAGATCGCACCCGGTTCTTGGCTGTAGCGGAAATTGCTCCGGCTGCTTCCCTCGGGGCCCCCCACACCCAGAGCCGCCTCTCGTGCCTTGCTCAAGCTGCTCAGGATGAATCTGTTGCCGCCCTGCAAGCTGTAGCGGTGGCCAGAAACTGGTCAGCAGGGCAGCGGTCAGGCGAGGATGCCCGAGGTAAGCCAGACTCCGTGGGCCCTCCCCGAAAAGCCCGCACTGGCACAGACCCAGACTGGGCGCTCCCTAAGGCTGAGCCTTTGCCCCCCCCCCCCCCCTATTCAGGCCTGCCCAGGCGTCCAGGCCCGAGAAGCTGCAGGAGCTGAAGCCCAGGCTGTGAAGATGGACCAAGCGTCTCCCGATGTCTCTCCGGTCCCAAGGCTGCATTAGACCATTAACAAACGGATACCCTGAACGCACTGGCACTCACTAATGGACAGATGTCAGGCTGAGTGTTGATAAACGGATATTGGACTGCATTATTAATAAATGGTTGATAACTACATTATTAATAAAGTATTAATATTTGAGTATTAACAAACACATTAAAAGCACTGATATGTATTATATTAATAAGCAGGTATCAGACAGTATGAACGGGTATAAGGCTGAATATTAACAAGCAGATGTTAGAGTGTCAATAACTGTGTGCCCTGGGTGAGAGCGAGAGCATAGCACAGCGGTAAGGTCTTTGCACGCAGCCGGCCCGGGTTCGATCCCCGGGATCCCATATGGTCCCCGAGCACCGCCAGGAGTAACTCCTGAGTGCAGGGCCAGGAGTAACCCCTGAGCATCGCCGGGTGTGACCCAAAAAAGAAAATAAATTAGCTGTGTGCACTGATGTCTCTGCCGGGTGTTGGGGGACAGCGCGGCGGGTGTGGACGCCGGGGTGGGGACCGTCGGCCGGGTGTTGGGGGACAGGTCCGGCATGCTCCTTTCTAACACCTTGGGAAGCCTGAGGACGCGGGAGGCTGGGAGGAAGGGCTCGAGCTCCAGCTGCCCAGAGCCACCTCTGGGATTTCCCAGGCTCGAGGGCTACAGGTGCCGGTCACTGCCAAGGGGTGGGGCTGGGTTGGTCCTGCCTCTTTGGGGGGAACCTGACTCTGGGGGTTTCCTTCTCAGTCTCCTGAGTACAGCCCGCACCCTGGGAATTGTGCCTCTGAGAGCTGAGACAGTGTGTGTGTGTGTGTGTGTGTGTGTGTGTGTGTGTGGTGTGTGAAGCAGCGGCGAGGAAGCTTCCGGTCTGTGGTGTCCGTCTGGAAGGTGGCATCCAGCGGGCATCTGCGAGGAGCCACTGTCTCCCTGAAGGGCAGGAACTCGGGAATTTTCAGGGCCTTCCAAGAGGTTCCCGCTGTCCGCTCCTGGGGAGACCCCTGTGCGGGAAGCGAGGAAGGGACAGTGGCAGAGCCAGGGGGGGGGCACAGCTAATGTCCCCTGTCCCGGGCAGGACAGCTGCTCCCACCTCCTCCCTTGCCCGCGGCCATGGCGCAGCCCAGCCTTGTGGGGGGGGCCAGAGCAGAGCGCAGGGCACACGCAGAGCGGCTGGCCACAGCTTGGGGGGCCAAGCGCAGTGACCGCGGCGCAGAGCTGGCTGCGTTCCCATGGCAACCGGTAGGCCAGCAGGAGGGAAGTCGGCCCAGCACCCCGGCGCGGAGACCAGGCTGGGGGGGCGCGCTGGTCTTGGGGGTGCGGGGCTTCTCTCCCCTGCGCCTACAGGGACCCCCACCCACCTTTCTCAAAGGTGAGGCGTAATGACGCCTCCTGCACGCCTCCCACTGGCGTGGGTCACTGTTGACACGAGCTGAGATGCTGCCGGGGGCGGGGGCTCCGCAGCCCCTTCCCTGGGCCTTCGCTGGCTTCTAGATCCACTGGGGAGCTTGGGCCACGCCCCCAAACTGCAGACACACCCTCCTTCCTATAGACCACGCCTCTTCCTGCAGACCACGCCCCCCCTCTTCTGAAAGACCACGCCTTCCTCCTGGCAGACCACGCCCCTCTTCAGGCCACGCCCACCTCCTGGCAGACCACGCCCCTCTTCAGGCCATGCCTCCTCCCAACCCCCGGCTCACCGCCACCACCAGCCTCCTCCTGACCCACGACAAAGACGCCGCAACTCACCTGGTGTTGCAAACCCAGGGTCGAGCAGTGGTCCTCCCGCGTGGGCGCGGTCCCGTGGCTACACTCTGAAACCTCCACTGGTCTCCTCTGCCCCCAGCAGCGCCTCTCTCCAGGTTGTGGTTGATGGATAAGGCGGAATTTCTGCTTTTCTGGTCAAAAGTCGTGGATCCTCAGTGCGGACGTTTATTGCTAGGCCGCTGAGTCCTGCTGGGCATTGCCTTGTAACCCCAAGCTGGGTAGTGGCCAGGCACCCTGAGGCTCCCCGCCTCCTCGGGGTCCTGAATGGGAGGGAGGGAAGGAGAGGGGGCGTCCTGGAGGCCCTGTGACCTGAACAGTGAGCTCCAACAAGCCTCTGGGTCCCCGAACGGTCACTCAGACCCCGGCTGTGACCCCGCGACCCGAGTCTCCGTGTCCCCCAAGCTCAAGCGCTGTGTCCCCCAGGGCTCACCGTTGGTCTCTGAGCCTTCTGGGAGACATCAGCTACTTCCAAAGCTGCTCGAGCCAAACCCGCCTGTCCCGCAGATGACTCGGAGGGTCCAGAGCCACGGCCAGGCCTAGCGTAGCTGTGTCCCCGTGCTGCACGGCCCCAGACCGCACCAGCAGCTGAGTTGCCGACGCCATTCTCAGGGGAGTCTGTAGAGCTGCGGGCGTGGGCGAGGGTGCAGCTGGCCCCGGGAAGGGGTGAGTGTGAAGCGGGGAGCTCAGATCAGCAACCTTCAAAAAATCAGCAACAAGGGAGGGCCGGAGCGATAGCCCAGCAGAGAGGGAATTTGCCTTGCATGCAGCCAACCCAGGTTCGATCCTCGGCATCCCATATGGTCCCCTGAGCACCGCCAGGAGTCATTCCTGAGTGCAGAGCCAGGAGTAACCCCTGAATACTGCCAGGTGTGACCCAAAAAGCAAAAAAAAAAAATATAGCAACAGGGGAACCCACAGAGACAGCACAGCGGGCGGGCACGTGCCTTGTTCGTGGCTGACCCGGTTGGGTCCCTGGCAAACCATTGGGTCCCTTGAGCAAGGCCAGGAGTGATTGCTGAGTGCAGAGCCAGGAGGAACCCTGAGCACGGCCAGGTATGGCCCAAAAGACAAGAACACATCAAACAACCAAGAGAGCAGCTGGGAGAAGCGGCGAGCAGTGCCCGCCCCTGGGTCTCTCGTATTTATCCACAGTCTGTTGTGGCTGGTCTGGCCAGTGGGTGGGTCAGTCCAGTGGGTGGGTCAGTCCAGTGGGTGGGTCAGTCCAGTGGGTGGGTCAGTCCAGTGGGTGGGTCAGTCCAGTGGGTGGGTCAGTCCAGTGGGTGGGTCAGTCCAGTGGGTGCGTCAGTCCAGTGGGTCGGGTCAGTCTAGGGTCAGTCGCAGTTGCCCCATGCGAGGCCATGACCAGCCGGGCAGTAGTCAGGATGCGACTCCGGAGCCTTCTCTGTGAAAGCATGGTCCTGGAATCTGACTGCCCTCTCCCAAGGGGATGGGGAACTGCGAGAGGGGACAGCAGAGAGACCCGGGTGGGCAGTGGGGACCCCGCCACTGCCCCCCCATTTTCGAGCTCCTTCTCTGTTGCTCAGGATGGCTCCACCGGAGGTTCCCTGACTCTGTCCATCAGGTTTGGGAAACTGGTTCCTGGAATCCTGCACTTCTGACCACGGAAGGGGAGCTGAGATGTTCATTCCAGAGAAACAGCCCCCCAGCCCCCTGGGACTCGGGAGGGAGAGAGAGAGGGAGAGAGAGAGAGAGAGAGAGAGAGAGAGAGAGAGAGAGAGAGAGAGAGAGAGAGAGAGAGAGAGAGAGAGAGAGAGAGAGAGAGAGAGAGAGAGAGAGAGAGAGAGGGGAGGGAGAGAGGGGGGGGGGGGGGAGGGGGGGGGAGAGACAGAGCCCCGTAGGCACCTCTGGCCCAGGATCTGTGCAGGGACTGGTTACCTGTTGGACTGCCATGGGGTCACATTTACCTGTTATCTGTTGGACTGCCGTGGGGTCACATTTCGGAGCCTCGGACACCCTGACCCGCTGGGGAACTCAGATCTGAGCCTGAAGCAGTGGCCCCGGGGCAGCCGGCTTCCGGCTCTCTGCTGCCCCCTGCAGGCGTGGCGGGCAGGGTCTCCAGAGCTCAGGAACCCGCACAGCAAGGGGGTCACAGGCATAACACCTTGTAACTCACTTGTCCGGCCTCAGTGCACGCGCTGCAGCCACTCACCTGAAACTGAAGCCACCTGCAGGAAGGTTTGCGTGAGAGCGTGCCCGGGACCCCTGGAAGGTTTGCGTGAGAGGGAACCCGGGATGGGGCCTGTTTCCCTTCCAGCTACTCTGAGCATGGATCCCACCACCAACAAAACGGCCCCCAAACCACAAGGGAGGGGCCACAGCAATAGCATGGTGGGAGGGCATTTGCCTTGCACGCAGCACCTTGGACTTGTCTCCTGGCATTCCCAGAGGGCTCCCGCCGTGAGTGACCCCTGAGCACCACTGGGTGTGGCCCAAAGATGAAAACACACACACACACACACACACACACACACACACACACACAGGGCAGGTGTGGGGTGGGAGAATTGGGGATCCAGCGGGGCCTCTGGCTAAGCCGGAGGCGGGGCCTGGGAAAAGGCGTCCAGCTCTCTGTGAGGACACTGAAGTGGACCTTGCACTGCGCCGGGCCCCAGGAAGCCTCCCTCTCCAAGGGGACAGGGCTCTGCCGACGGCCAGGCTGGGCTCGTGCCATCTCAGAAGCACTCAGGGGCCTGTGCTCCTGCCGAGGGCTGGGGACCCTTGGCTGGGGGACCCTTAGTTCTCTGAAGAGTGGAGGTGAGTTTATTCACTGAAGCCCAAGCAAGATCAGAACGTGCCGACTTTGGGACTTGGGGAGATCCCTGAGTCCTCATGTTTCCGGGGGACGTGGGAACCTGGGCAGGTGGAGCAAAGTTCCGGAAAACCAGCCCATGTCTCAGCATGGAGGGAGCAGTCCTGGGGTGGTGAAGCTGGAGGGGCAGGTGGGCTCCTGCAGTCTCTGGTGACCGGCTGCCATATTGGCGGCAGGAAAGGCCGTGGCGGGCTGGGCCGATGGCTGGGGGGCTGTGATGGCTGGTTTTGTGGGTGAGCTGGCTGCATGGTGAGCTGACGATTGGCTGGTCCATCTGGCCTGTGGATTGGTTGCTGATTGATTCATTGGCTGGTCCACTGATTTGTTGGTCGGGTTGTTGACTGGTTGGTTAGTGATGACTGGCTGCTTGGGGGGTTGATCCACTGATCTGCTGGCTGGTTTGCTGACTGGTTGGTCGGTCAACTGTTTGGTTAGCCATTGACTGGCTGGTCATCTGGTCAGCTGATTGACTCACTGAGCCTCGGGCTTGGGGGGAAAGACCAGCTCTTTCACACAGGCCGAGGAAAGCCGCTTAAGCTGCTTCCGGACCGGGACAGGGTGGAAATGGGCGGAAGGGGCTCCTGTGGCCGTGGACGCCCTGTGGTAAGTGACGTGTGCTGGACACACTGTAGCGAGGAGGCCGACTCAGGTGTCAAAGGACACGTTATAGCCGTGAGTCAAGTTTGGGGGTGGAAGGGGAGTGGCTGAGAGTGAGGGGCGTGGCTGAGAGTGAGGGGCGTGGCTGAGAGTGAGGGGCAGGAACTTGTGCCCAGAGGAGCCCACAGAGCCCTCCCCAGCCCCCCGCAGCCGCAGCGCAGAAAAGAACCAGCAACCGAGTGGCCCCGAGACACCGGAGACGCCGGGGCTCGGAGGACGCAAGACCCCCGCATGCTGGAGGCACAGCAAGTCCAAGAGTGGATGAGGGGCTGGTGCTGAAGGGGCTTGGGCTTAGCAGGGAGGACTGGGGCAGGCGAGGACCCCCTGGTGGGTTGGGATGGACGCGCAGAGACTGAGGTGCCCAGTGGGGCCAGTGTGTGGAGGACCACCCTGTGTGTGTGGAGGACCACCCTGTTTGTGTGGGGAGGACCACCCTGTGTGTGTGGGGAGGACCACCCTGTGTGTGGGAGGACCACCCTGTGTGTGGGGAGGATCACCCTGTGTGTGTGGAGGACTACCCTGAGTGTGGGAGGACCACCCTGGTGTGGGAGGACTACCCTGTGTGTGTGGGGAGGAGCACCCTGAGTGTGGGAGGACCACCCTGTGTGTGTGGGGAAGATCACCTGTGTGTGGGAGGACCGTGGACCACCCTGTGTGTGTGGGGAGGACCACCCTGTGTGTGGGAGGACCACCCTGTGTGGGAGGGACCACCCTGTGTGTGTGGGGAGGAGCACCCTGAGTGTGGGAGGACCACCCCTGTGTGTGTGGGGAAGACCACCCTGTGTGTGGGGAGGACCACCCTGTGTGTGTGGGCAGAAGGTGCCAGGGGAGCGTGCCTGGGGAGAGACCAGGAATGGGGAGGTGCCCAGGCTGCCCCGCTCTGCCCCGGAGGGTCCTTCTGCCCCAGGACAGCAGGCCATGGACAGTGCACGACGGAAAATAGTGTTTTAATAGACTTTGCAGCAAACGCTCAGCGCGCACTTGACACGGCAGATTCCTAAAGAGCTCACCTGGACAGCAGAAGCAGGAGGGACAGAGGGTGCACCCCAGACGAGCTAAGAACATGCCTGGCCCCACCCCACTCTGAGGTGGGGACCCCTCCCCCAATCACATCCAGCCCGGGCATCTTTGGGAAGAGCAGAGCACAGTTCCAAGGGGCGTGTTTCCTTAAGCAACCAGCGGGCCGCCCCACTGAGCGCAGGGAGCAGCCGGAGGGGGTGCGCAGCCCCTGGCCGGCGTCACTCTCAGCCCCATCCCGGCTCCCTGGAGTCGCCCGTGGCGTGGTCAGTGCGGACTCCGCGCCGCCTCCTTCACCCTGGCCCTAGGCCTGAGCTGGCGCTTGGAGGATGCCGCCGCGGCAGGGCGGGCTGTGGGCTCCCAGGCAGGCCGGTGCGCGGCGCTGTCCAGCCCGGCTCGGGCGCTGGTGGGCTCCTCTGTGGGGAACTAACCGTCAGCTGCTCACAAAGGAGTCTTCGGAAGGAGAGAGTGGGGCTCGGGGCACGCTTTCTCGGGCTCTATGTCCTGATAGTCGGCGCCTAGGAGGAAGAGCCGAGGAGAAGGGTCGGTCTCTGCTGCTTCCGCGCCTGCTGCCCACAGCGGCTCCGGGGCCGCTGAGCCCGCAAAGCGCCCGCTGCGCTCCCGAACCCCGGGTCCGAGCGCGCGTCCTGGTCGGACTTCTGCTTCCTGTCTTATGCCCTCGGGGAGGCAGCCAGAGGGGCTTCGGGTGGCCCTGACCTCACGGCCACGGGGTGGCGGGACCGGTGCCCCCCCCCCCACCTCCCCGCCAAAGCCAGACGGTGCCCACTTGTGGCTGGTTCGCTTCACTCGGCCCCACGCCAGGCGAGTCTCCTGGCTGCCGCGGGGCAGCCGGGTGCCAGCTGTGCCCAGGCAGAGAAGCTGTGGCGTGGCCAGTCCAGCGAGGCCTCTGGGCCACGTGGTTCTCATGGCCCTGGCTGGGGGCTGGTGCTTCGCTGCAGGACGGGGGGTGGGGGAAACCATGGCTTACAGCATCTTTCTGTGGCCTCCCCAGGCTGGGGTTTGAGGGCGGGTTCCACAGGGGAGCGGGTGTGGGGCCGGAAACAGCCGGGGGTGGGATTGTGCAGGTGCAGGAGCGAGCACAGGGCGGGTGAGGCGAGGCGGAGGTGCCCGGCGGCGGGGGAGGTCCGCCGTGGGCGCGGTGGCTCTGCTGCCCTGTGTCCAGCGCCACAGTGGGTGCCCAGCACAGGGTCACAGCGGCTCCAGGTCCTCTCAAGTGGGCTGGTGGGCGGGTTGTGCCCTTGGTGCATTCTTCATACCAGCCCCCGGGCTACTTGGGGGGGTTCTGGGCACAGAGCGGGGGGTCTTGGCGACTATGGTCTCTCCAGCAAGGGCACGCAGCACCCTGCCCGGTGGGTGCAGGCGGCAGGACACGCCCCTCCCCGACAGAAGCCCCGACTCCCAGGACCCTCCCAGGCCCTCGGGATGCTGCTTTCTGGGTGGTCCAGGGCCAGGCTCCCCCACCCCCCATGGGCCTTCTCAGAAATCAAACCTCGATTTCCCGTCCACAGCAGTCAGGGGCCGTGGACGTCTGGGTGGGGACAGACAACTAGGAACCCGATGTCCCTGCATCTTGGGACCCCAGCGAGGGTCAGCGTCCACCTCCCCGCCCCCACCCCATCGGCTCCACTGCAGCAGAAGCAGGGAAACATCTGGGCACCCCACCAGGGCTGTCCCGTGGGCAGCAGGAAGGACGCCTGGGCTGGCACTGCTCTGGTGCTGCTGTGTGGGGGTCCTCAGCTCCAGGGGCCCTCACCCCAATGTGCCCTGAGTGGAGAGACCAGCTGAGGCTGAGTTCAGGCTACGTCCACTCCGAGACCAAGGCTGTGTCCACTCTGAAACCAAGGCTATGTCCACTCTGAGACCGAGGCAGACCGGGCTCCAGGCCGGGACCCGTTGCCTTTCCCAACCGTGGTTCTCTCTTGTGCAGCGAGGACCACCAAAGGCCACTGGGGTCCAGCAGTGTGGCTGGCGCTTGGTCACCTGCCCTGGGCGTCCCGCTCACTGAGGCCCACCGGGCAGGCTCTTGCCAAGACAAGGCCTCGCGCCCACTCCCTCTGCCCGGAGCCTGCAGCCCCACCTGCCTACCTGCCTGTCAAGGGGGGTAAGCGGGGAGGGGGCTGCCTCTCCCACCTCCTGCCGGGAGAAGGGGTAGACCCAGCCCCAGCGTCCAGGTGGCCCTCACAGGTCAGGCCTGGACTTGATGGCTGGCAGGGGTGCAGTGACCCCCGCCGCCTGCAGATAAGACCAACTCGGCGGCTGCGCCCTCCATGCCGCCCACCAATGGGGGTGCGTGTGCGCGTTCTCATCGGCTTTTCCTACCCAGCCTGTAGTCGGCGTTCAGGACCATTGAGCCGCCTGGCGCCCCCTGCACTTGGCGCGCCCTGTACCCAACTTCTCGCCATGTGCAGGCGGCCCCCACCCCTAGGGGTCAGAATCTCAGCTCCCTGAATGCCTCCATTTACCCACATGGCGGGAAGGCTGCTGGGTGGGGCACGGTGTGTGGGGTCTCCACATGAAGCCCCTCCCTCAGGGGCCACCCACAGCACCAGCTCCTCAGGGGGCAGCTGCCATCCCAGGGGGTGGTGGGTGGCGTTGGACGGCGAGGGTGGGACAGGTCAGCAGAGCTGTCCGAGCTGCTCCTGTCCACCCTGTAGGGGAGAAACAGCGCAGGATTTGGGGGTGCCGCGGGGCTGCAAATCCACATACAAGGCCTGGTCCCCGCTCGCTGTCTCCCGGCAAATACCTCGGACGTCCCACATGGGCTGGTGACCTCAAGGTGGCGAGCTAGAGGGGTCACCTCACTGGCCCAGCGTCCACCCGGAGGGCCAGGACTCCCCCCCCACACCACACTGGTCTGTCCTGCCAATGTAGGGGGCTCCAGTGAATGCAAAGCTGGGGGTCCTCTCGGGCCACACCCTGCACAGAAAATACGTGAGGACAGCACCTGGCCGGCAGCCCCGCAGCCCGCACACCCCGGTTCTGCTCTCGAACACGCCCTCTTTCTTCACCCCTGCTTTTGTAACTATGCAAATAACAGAAAGCAAACAAAAAAAGAAAGAAAAAAATTACAACAGATGAACTGAATCACATTATATTTTTTGGTGCATAAAAAACACAAAACAAAACCCAAAGGAGAAAAGGCAAAGCAACCAGCATCATAAACTCAGCCCGAGAACAGCGTGAAGGGGAGGCAGGAAAAGCGTAGCCGCCCAAAGCGGGCGAGGCTGAGTGTGCACGCGTGTGGGGGGGCGGCTACGCACAGCCGTGTGAAAGCGCAGGTGCGCTGCTTTTGTGGTTTATTAATTTTTTTGTTGTTTTTTGTTTATTTTTTAAAAAGTGGCAAAATGTTTGGCAAATGTAAGCAAATGATTTGGACTAGGCAGGCTCGACACCAGCTCTGAGCAGGGTCAGTCATGGCGGTGAGGCCCACGGCTTCCTGAGGTCACTCTGTAGGGGCCGGGGAGGTGAAGGCGGGGGGTAGTCCTTTGCTCCCCCAGACCCGACTCCCCGAGGCCCAGTCTGGAGCATGGACATGGAGCTGGTGAGAGGTGCCCAGGGCGGCCTCCAGCCCAGACGCCCCCGGGGCACAGCTGGGAGGACTGGGGGGCCCACGGGCAGGCGGCGGGGTCCACGCAGGGAACCTATTGCGAATGTCAGAGGAAGTGATGGCCGCTGCCCGCTCTGCGGGCCACCAGTGATTGTCGGCCAAATTGACAACTTGGCTTTCTTTTAGGTGACTTAAAAAATAACGATAATAAAATTAATAATAATAATAAAAGTGTGTGTCGCCTGTGTGCGTCTGCCCGGAACCTTCAAAGCGCACCGAGTGGCCCCTAGCTTGCGGCCGTCCGCGTGGCTCTGCGGCCCAGACACCCCCAGACTCTGTCCTCCAGCTCCGCACCTGAGCCAGCGTCCTGCAAAGGTGGCGGGTGGGCGTGGCTGCGAGGCCAAAGGGGGCTTCTGTGTGTTTGCTTCTGGTGTGTGTGCGTGTGTGTGTGTGTGTGTGTGTGTGTGTGTGTTTCAGAGAGACAAAGAACAAATGACCCTCTAGTCGCTGGGGCGCGGCCCCCCACGCGGCCGCTATAACACGGACTCCATGTTCTCACACCACTCGTGGTCTTCCAGGTTATAGATAAACTTGGTCCTGTGGGTCTGCGGGCGCCGCCGCGTCCCTCCCCAGCTGGTCCAGGGTCAGAGTGGAGGCGAACAACTCACTGGTGCTGAGCACGCCCTCGTGGCTCTGGATGTAGCGCGGTAGTTCCGCCGCAGGCACTGCCAGGACGTGCTGTAGAGCAGGAAGGCCGAGGCCTTGAGCGCGATGGCGATGCTCACGTACAGGTGGCGGTAGGCCACGTTGTCGTAGAGGACGCCAGGCGCCGCGCTCCCGCAGAAGGCGCTCCAGGACAGGCAGGTGGAGTCGATGCCGCGCCGAAGATGAGGGGCGGAGGGATGAAGCCTCGCGGGCACGGGCGGGGGCGGCACCGGCTCAGCGCTGCCCGGCCGGCCCACATGCTCTGGGCCTCCAGGGACCCTGAGAGAGGGGCGCAGGCCTTCCCGGGGCCGGAGGGCGCTGCCTCTGCACGTGACCCGCCTGGGTTGGGTCTGAGGCACCCCAGGGGCGCTCGTGGGGGTTTATGGGCCCGGGAAGCTGCACCAGCACCAAGGGGGACCTGTTCCCTGCTCCCGGGCTCTGCCACTCCGTGCCTGGGAGGTGGGTGCCGCGGGTGCTGGAAGGCGACTCTGCAGGGGTGGGGCCAAGTCAGTCTGGGGGAGCTCCAGGGAAGCAGCAGGGCCCGGGAGGGCGTGGGGGGGTGAGCTCAGAGGGGCTCTGGGCCCGCCATCCAGACCCCCCTGCGCCTGCTTTTAATTCAGATCCCTCCACCCCAGCCCACGCGGCAAAGGCCGGGCCTTGTCTAGGTTTCAGCGACAAAAGGGACAGGAAATTCCGTAAGGAAACGGGATTCCAAATCCCTAAGGGACAGCCGCAAAGCTGACAAAGGTCAAAGGGAGCCGTTGGAAGCTGGCGCGTCCCCCAACCGTGCCCAGCCTAGAGTCCCCTGGACCTTGCTCCAGGCTGCCCCTGCAGGACACAGGGAAGCCGGCCCGAAGGTCTCCAGTCTGGCATGGCGCATGGGGCGGATGGACACGGCTAAGCCTGGGGGTCCGGGGACCACCCACCCACCCTGTACCCCTCCACCGTGGGCACAGCAGACTCTGGTGCCTCTATGCCCGCCTGACATTTCGGGGAGGGGGCACTTTCCGAAAGCAGCCCCCACGGGCAGGAGGGCCCCCTGGGGCCCATGCGCATCCACAGTCCCAGAGAGGGCTCTGGGAGGGGGCCACGGACCCCTCCGGCTGCTCGTCTTCAGGAAGCTTCCCGGAGGCCCAGAGCCATGTGTGTGGACCAACACTGAGTGGCCTTCACCCCACACCCCGAGGTTTCCGGGACAGGTGTGCCCCGTGTGTGTCGGAGGGCACGCTGAGGTGGGCAATGCCCTGTGCCCGCCACTCCCCGGGGCCCTGTCTCTGCGGAGGGGCCCCCGAGCAGACACTGCACAAGGCCCACTGGAGCTGGAGCCTTACAGCAGGGGGCTCCCCTGCCTGGCCCCCACTTCCGGTACTCTGGACCCCTCTGGGACCCCACCCCGAGAGGGCGCCCCTGGGCATGTCAGGACTCGGAGGGTCTGGGCCTTGGGGCGTGGGGTCAGTCCAGTTGGGGGCAAACCTGAAGCAGACGCCCCAGATGGCGTCACTCCCATGTCCCTAAGGACCGGCTCGCATGGGGCGGGCACGCGAGGTACGTACCCAGCAGCCGCAGGAGGAGGGAAGAGCACCCCCCAGGGCGTAGGACTTGAGGTCAGGGCTGACGGTCCTGTGGACAGAGTGGTGGACGCTTGGTGACCCCTCCACCCCAGCCCAGACCTGCTGGGTGTCCCAAACAGACTGAGTGAGGCCGAGGCGGCCCCTGGGAAACTGGTTCCTGATGGATTTATGGGGGGTACAGCAAGGCTGGGCCAGAGTCCCGGTGACCCCAGCTCTCTCTCCTTCTCCCTCCCTCCCAGCCTGGGTGCCCTGTCCTTGGTGAAAGGGGAGCACCAAGTTCTGGCTTCAAAAGAGGAGCCCCAGGCTGGCAGGGGAGTGGGCGGGGGTCAGCTGTGGGCCCGACAGTGCTCGGGGGGGGGTGGGTAGGGGTGGCATGCTGGCACCCCGGGACCGCCTGGCCCTGCTCGCTCTCTGTGGCCCGTGTGCCCGCGGACCAGCACAGGCGCTGAGCCGCCCCACCAGGAAGTCTGACCCGGTTCTGTCCTGTGTCTCTCCGTGCCTGAGTGGAGAAACCAGCCCTGGCTGGCGACACGGGAACATGGGGGAGATGGTTACCAAGACCCCGACTGCGCCCCCCCTGCTGTCTTCACTACAGACCCCGGTGGTCAACAGAGCAAGCCTGGCCCCTGAGCGTCTCCCACGGGCACCCCGGGTCGCCTGGGGTTCCTGGGTCCAAACCTTCCTTCTCTGAAGATCGCTGCAACCACTTTAATCACAGCCAAGTTTTCGGGGTCCTGGAGGAGGGTCGGGAGAACCTGACCCCCCACGCCTGAGGCTGGTGCTGCTGATTCGTCTACGGGGAATCCGCCTTTCCCGAGCTTCCCGGGGCTCAAGCCTCCTAGGAAGCGGAGTGGGGTGGCGCGGACCACCAGGACACCCGACGTGGGGGTGGGGGTGGTGAGGAGGAGGGAGGACCCCCTCCCTGCTGCCTGGGGCCTCTGAGAGTGCCCAGGGCCGGGTGCCACTTCAGGGAAGAGTTATTTTTTTTTTTCTTTTTTGGGTCACACCCGGCGGTGCTCAGGGGTTACTCCTGGCTCTGCACTCAGGAATTACTCCTGGCGGCTCAGGGACCCTACGGGATGCCTCCGGGATCAACCTGAGTCTGCAACATGCAAGGCACGAGCCCTGAGTGCTTGACTCAGGCTGCCTGGCCCCAGGCGGCGCCTGATCACACGAGATTTCCAGCTCTTGGTGATGTTTCAGGGTTAGGCCTGGGTAAGTAAGGTCAAAAACGGCTGCCTCAGGCCGTGGACCGGATACAGTGTGGAGGGCGCTGGCCTCACGTTCGCGGACCAGGGATTGATTCACACTATCCCACCTGGGGACCACACAGCTGAACCTCCATTGGGGGCTCAGGTGGGTCACCCCAGCATGGTTCTAGGGAAAATGAGGGGTGCTGGGATCTTACGTGGTCCGGCACGAGCAAGGCCGGGTTTGCCGTTTGGGTCACACGCGCGATGCTCAGGAATTACTCCTGGCAGTGCTTGGGGGACTCTGGATGCCGGGATCAGCTGGGGTCAGCCGGCCAATGCAAACGCTCGCTGGAGACATAACCTTTAAGAGCACCTGTGAGATCTGGAAGGCGCCAGGCTACGGCAGACAGAAAACACCCCAGGGCTGGCTGAAGCCGCCACACTCTGGAAGCCAGTTATTTGCTGAGCCCTGTGGGCGCATGGGGGCTGGGGAGGGGACACAGGCCTGTGGGGACCCTGTCACCGAGCCTCTTCTTGGCACACGCCAGGTCGGGGTCCCCTGGAGGGTGTCCTGCAGGCTCGCTGCTGGCCAGACCTGGTCCTAGGGGAAGCGGGGCGAGCCCAGCAGCCAGGGGACCGGCGAGGTGCCGCTACCGGATGAGGATGATGACGGACGGCGTCTGGGCCATGGCGCCGACCATGCTGCAGAGACACATGACGCCAGAGGAAGGTGAGGAAAGCCTCCTGGCACCCGGGGCTCGGACACTTCCCGGGCACCACCGTGGCGTTCTCGGGCGGAGCGCTGGTGAGGCACGCACAGCCCGTGAGGTTCTGAAAGGGAAAGGGGGTAGAGGGGAGGGAACCCCGTGGGCACAGCCCGAGCCCATGTTGGCAAAGCACCGCAGCGAGGTGGTCGCCCGAGAATCAGGCCTTAGTAAACGGGCAAGCAGCAGGTCTTTACGTTCATAGTTTTGGGGCCACACCTGCTCTGTGCTCAGGGCTCACTCCTGGCTCTGTGCTCAGGGCTGACTCCTGGCTCTGTGCTCAGGGCTGACTCCCAGCTCTGTGCTCAGGGCTGACTCCCGGCTCTGTGCTCAGGGCTGACTCCTGGCTCTGTGCTCAGGGATGACTCCTGGCTCTGTGCTCAGGGGCTGACTCCCGGCTCTGTGCTCAGGGGCTGACTCCCGGCTCTGTGCTCAGGGCTGACTCCCGGCTCTGTGCTCAGGGCTGACTCCTGGCTCTGTGCTCAGGGCTGACTCCTGGCTCTGTGCTCGGGGTGACTCGGCCTGTGCTCGGGCTGACTCTGGCTGTGGCTCAGGGCTGACTCCTGGCTCTGTGCTCGGGCTGACTCCTGGCTCTGTGCTCGGGGCTGACTCCTGGCTCTGTGCTCAGGGCTGACTCCTGGCTCTGTGCTCAGGGCTGACTCCTGGCTCTGTGCTCAGGGGCTGACTCCTGGCTCTGTGCTCAGGGCTGACTCCCGGCTCTCTGCTCAGGGCTGACTCCTGGCTCTGTGCTCAGGGCTGACTCCTGGCTCTGTGCTCAGGGCTGACTCCCGGCTCTGTGCTCAGGGCTGACTCCTGGCTCTGTGCTCAGGGCTGACTCCCCGGCTCTGTGCTCAGGGCTGACTCCTGGCTCTGTGCTCAGGGCTGACTCCTGGCTCTGTGCTCAGGGCTGACTCCTGGCTCGTGTCTCAGGGGCTCACTCCTGGCTCTGTGCTCGGGGTGACTCCTGGCCTGTGCTCGGGCTGACTCCTGGCTCTGTGCTCAGGGCTGACTCCGGCTCTGTGCTCGGGATGACTCCGGCCTGCAGGGCTGACTCCGGCCTGCTCAGGGCTGTCTTGGCTTGTGCTCAGGGCTGACTGGCCTGTCTCGGGTGACTCGGCCTGTGCTCGGGCGACTCTGCTTGTGCTCAGGGCTGACTCCTGGTGTGCTCGGGCGACTCCGGCCGCGGGGCTGCCTGGCTCGGTGATGTGTGCCGGGTGTCGGCTCTGTGCCAGGGCGACTCCTGGCTGTGCCGGGGACCGGCCTGTGCTGGTGACTCTGGCTGTGGCTCAGGGTGACTCGGCCGTGCGGGTGACCCGCTGGCCGGGACCGTCTAGGGGACTCCGGCTCGGCTCAGGGCGACTCGGCCGTGCTCAGGGCTGCTCCCGGCCGTGCTCAGGGGACCGGCTCTGCTAGGTGATGGCTCGGGTGAGCCTGGTGACTGGCTTGGGGACCCTGTGCAGGGTGACCGCGTGCAGGGGTGGGCTAGGATGATCCTGGCTTGCTCAGGGCTGACTCTTGGCGTGTGCTCGGGCGACTCGGCGGTCGGATGTTTGATGACTCTGGGGTAGGCGGCGGGGGCGTTGGGGTGGCTGTAGGGGCGGACCTGGTGGGGGTGCGGGCTGACTCCTGGCTCTGTGCTCGGAGCTGACTCCTGGCTCTGTGCTCAGGGGCTGACTCCTGGCTCTGTGCTCAGGGCTGACTCCCGGCTCTGTGCTCAGGGCTGACTCCCGGCTCTGTGCTCAGGGCTGACTCGCGCTGTGTGCTCAGGGCTGACTCCCGGCTCTGTGCTCAGGGCTGATTCTCCGCTGTGTGCTCGGGGCTGATTCCTGGCTCTGTGCGCAGGGCCCTGGGATGGTCAGGAGGGGTGACCCACTGGAGTCCTGTGGGAAGTCTGTGTGGATGCTCGGAATCAGGAAGAGAGCGGAGAGCCCTGTGCTGTTCCGAGCCCCTCCAAGAGGAGCCAGAAACTGCCTTTGCGACCTCCTTGAGGCGCTGGGCGAGGTAGCCGGGGTGTGGGGCAACAGGGAACCAGAGCCCATGAAGGGGGAGGCCCTGACCCATTACTCAGTCCCAGGTGGGCCTGGACCCTCAGACACAGTCCGCCTCAGTCTCGCCACAGCGGGAGATTGAACTTCACAGCAAGGCTTTGGCCAGAGAACATTCTGGAAAATTCCTGGTCTCAGGACACTTGTGCTGATCCTGAGTCCATTAAATTCCTGTAACAGGACAATATCCCAGAGTGATTTATAATAGGGCTTTTTTTTGGGATGGTAAAATGTAAATGAAATTGTTGTCACAAAAAATAATAGCTGGTGTTTTCTTTTGAACCATTCTCCAGGCCCTTTTCAAAAATTCATTGGCGGTCGGGTCGCATCAAGAGATCGCTTTATCATCTCGTTTGGATAAAGGAATTCCTCCCCTGACCCCCGTGGTGATTTATTTTCTCTATAGAAAATATTAATAATAACCAGCCAGGAATGTAAATGTGAAAAAAATAGCCAAGAAAAAATGCAGTCTTTGGAAATGAAAATAAACGATCTAGTTTCTTCTTCCAAGGCAACTTCTGCTGCTGCACAGATCCACACGCGGGAGGGGACAGAGAGGCACAGAGAGGACAGAGATCCACACGCGGGAGGACAGAGAGGCACAGAGAGGACAGAGATCCACACGCGGGAGGACAGAGAGGCACAGAGAGGACAGAGATCCACACGCTGGAGGACAGAGAGGCACAGAGAGGACAGATCCACACGCGGGAGGACAGAGAGGCACAGAGAGGGACAGAGATCCACACTGGGAGGACAGAGGCACAGTTTCGAGTCCCAGCAAACTTGCTGGCAGCTGCCCTCTGCCGTCCCTGGACAGCAGGAATCACGGACGGCAGGCAGGCAGGCAGCTCGGAGCAGGCGTCAAACACCGTGAGTAGATACTACAAGGGCCCTGAGTCAGCCCCAAGACGGCAGAGCCACAACCCAGGATAGGGGCAGGAAGGGATTTCTTAGGCGGGGGCCATTTGAGTGGGGTTCTGACGGGTGAGTAGGAGCTGGGTGTCTGGCTGGGGACGAGGAATAAACACCTAAAGGAACCTGTGGACAGTAAAAGCCACCCACTGGAAGGCATAAGCCACCCCCCCACCCCGAAAATCTGCTGCCTGCTTCTGACTCTACTCCCAGACTGCCCTGGGACGGGGGGCACGGGGGGGGGCGTGGCGGAGGCAGGAGAGGCCTGGGAACAGAGCATGAGAGGGGCGGGGTGCAGCCGGCTGGAGGCAGAGGCAGGGGCGAGGGGGCGTGGTACCGTGCTGTTGCAGCCAGCGAAGCAGGCAGACAGGTAGGTGGTGCCGTCCGCGCCGCACCACGGGGGTGAAGGAGTCTGTCTGGCATTCACAGTTTTTATTGCAGGGTGCGTAGGGGTCCAGGGCCGAGCCGGCGCCGCCGAGCTGGAACAGGAGCCGCGGGGCTGGTGGGTGCTCGGCCCCCAGGGGCGGCCCCCACCTCTTTCCTGCTAGGCTCCCTGACCTTACTGCAAGGAGCAGCCTGGCCCCACCCACCCCCGCCCACCCCGCCCACCCCACCATGTCCCCGGCCTGCCCCGCCCACCTGACCAGCAGACCAGGGTGTGGGTGTTGGCGACGGACTCCTGGTCGGCCGCAGGCGAAGGCAGCGCGGCGCCCCTCCGCCCCCTTCCCTAATCACTCATTCCTGGGACCCTGCGCGGTCCATTCCCGCACTCACGCGTTTCCGTAGGGGATGGTCACCCCGGCCACGGGCCCCGTGTCGCAGCCCAGGAAGAGGAAGGAGACGTAACAGGCCGTGGACACCAGGTTGACGAGCATGGCCATCCGGATGGCGCCCAGGGCAGACAGGCTGAACTTCTTCACCAGGAGGCCACCCAGGAAGATGCCCAGGCAGGCGCATGGGATGGCCGTCATTCCTGTGTGCGTGGGGGTGGGGTGGGTGAGTGTTCCCTGCCCCTGCCTGGGAGTGCTCCCTAAACCACCTGGAAGTGCTCCCTAGACCCCAAGGAGTGCTCCTGAACCCTGGGAGTGCTCCATAAACCACCTGGGGAGTGCTCCCTAGACCCCATGGAGTGCTCCCTGAATCCCTGGGAGTGCTCCCTAAACCACCTGAGAGTGCTCCCCCAGACCCCAAGGAGTGCTCCCTGAATCCTGGGAGTGCTCCATAAATCACCTGGGAATGCTCCCCAGGCCCCAAGGAGTGCTCCCTGAATCCCTGGGAGTGCTCCCTAGACCCCCAAGGAGTGCTCCCTAGACCTCCAGGCAGTGCTCCCCAGACCCCTAAGGAGTGCTCCCCAGACCCCCCCCAAGGAGTGCTCCCCATCCGCCCAGGAGTCCCTGCTCGGGGCCTCTCATCCATCCTCCCTCCTTGATTCCATCTGGTCCTCTGAGGAGGGGCAGGTGACAGCTGTCCAGCTGGATAACCCAACGGCCCCTCCAGGCCCCAGCCGCGTCCTGCCCTCCCCCGGCTCCCACGAGACGCTCGCTCACCCAGCAGCTGGTTGGCGGACGAGGTGGTGAGGTTGAACTGCTGCTCTAGGTACTTGCCCAGGAAGGCGGCGAAGCCGGCCACCACCGCGATCTCCATGCACGCGGCCAGCGTGATGCATGTGAACACCGGGTTGGACAGCAGGTGCCTGGTGACCTTGGGGATGACTGTGGGGACAGGCGGGCTCGTCACCTTGGTCCCCACGCCTGCGTTGCCCTGCTCAGAGAACTCAGCGGCTCCCCCAGGCTCGACCTCGAGTCTGGGGGGTGGGGGAGGGGAGGTGGGGATGTCTCCGGTCCCACCCACAGCAGCTGACGCAGAACTTTCTGGTTCTGTTTGGGGGTCACACCCGGTGACCCTATGGGATGCCGGAGATGGAACCCGGGTTGGGCGTGTGCAAGGCAAAAGCCCTCCCCACTGGGCCTGTGCTGTCGCTCTGGCCGCTGGGTCCTGTTTCAAGGCTTTCTGCGGGTGAAAGCCTGTGACTGGCCCCGCCTGAAAAACCAAGGGGCTCGGGGTTTGCTTCTCACAAGGGACGGGACCTAAGTGTCTATCAGAGCGTCTGCTGGATCAGACCCCTGAGCGCGGACGGAAACAGCGGCTGTGAACACGGACGGGCTGGGCTCGGGAAGCTTCAACCCTACTGTGCTGGGGGCAATCCCCAGGGTTCTTGTGGGGAGTTAGACTGGAGCCCCCCCACCCTGGAGCCCCTCGCCACACTGAACCCGCCCCTACAAAGCTCTGGAAAGTTCTCAGCTGGGGCGGCGAGGCAGCCTGCACTTCCGTTTTCCACATCTGACCCCAAACACCTTCGATCATGGTCCCTTTCAGCGCCCACGGAGGACAGAAGCCCCCGGGGGCTCAGGGCTGTGCTCCCCCGCCCTCCCCCATGCCAGCCAGGTCTGGGGTCAGACACCAAGGGCTTTTGCATGGTTCTGCTGCCCGCTGGACAGACCCCAAGGAGTGCTCCCTGAATCCCTGGGAGTGCTCCATAAATCACCTGGGGGTGCTCCCCAGGCCCCAAGGAGTGCTCCCTGAATCCCCTGGGAGTGCTCCCTAGACCCCCCAAGGAGTGGACATCCCTCTGTCAACCCCCCTGACCAGAACTCCCTGTTCTCTTGAACTGGCCGGGCGGACTGTTAGGGTGCGCTGCTGAGGCTGGGGGCTTCAGAAACAGGAAGTGCCCCGGTGAATGGCCGCTGCCCAGCCAGGACCCCCGCGCTCTCAGACCCGGAGAGAGAACAGCGGCTGGTGCGGGGCCTCGCTCGGCCTCTCCTCGTCCCAGCTGGTCACTTTCGGGGACAGGGGCGTGTGCAGAGCCACAGGGCACCATGGTGGACGGCTCTGGCCCTTGGGGAGTCTGGCCACTGCCTGGGGTAGCCACCATGGAGGGTGACACCAGGAAAGGAGCTGCCCAGCCAGAGGCACCTCCCTATGATGTGACCTTGGCCCTGGGGCCCCCTGACCAGTGGGGACAGCGGCCCCAGCTCCCGAAGGAGCCTGACCCCTGAGGCGCGGGGCTGTCTGTGTATGCGGGCGCCTGTGAGCACACACCTGCAGGAAAGTTGTGACTGTGTCTATATGGGGCTGTATGTGTGTGTATCTGTGTGTGCTTGTGCATATGCCTATAGGAAAGCTGTGACTATGTGTGTGGCTGTGTGTATTTGTTTGTTCGTTGTGTCTATATGTCTGTGTGTGCCTGCGTCTCTGTGCGTATCTATGTGCCTGTGTGTGTCTGTGTTTGTCCGTGTGTGTCCGTGTATGTGTCTCTCTGTGTGTGTCCGTGTATGTGTCTCTCTGTGTGTGTCCGTGTATGTGTCTCTCTGTGTGTGTCCGTGTATGTGTCTCTCTGTGTGTCTGTGTGTGTCCGTGTATGTGTGTCTGTGTGTCTGTGTGTGTCCGTGTGTGTCTGTGTGTGTGTCCGTGTGTGTCCGTATATGTGTCTCTGTGTGTGTCCGTGTATGTGTCTCTCTGTGTGTGTCCGTGTGTGTCCGTGTATGTGTCTCTCTGTGTGTGTGTCTGTATGTCTTTCCCTCTGTGTCTTTGTTTCAACCTTGTGAAGGGACAAAACTTCCCAGTCCACTTTCTGGCCGCCTCTGGACGCTCCCGGCTGCGGCCACAGGGCCACTCAGGTCCCTGAGTTGGGGGGCGGCCAGGGGGCCGTGCCTGTCCACCTCCCGCCCCGCCTCACCTCCGCAGCTGCTGGAAGCAGGAGGCGCTGCTGTCGGGCTCCAGCGGGTGCCGCACGACGCCGTTGCTGGGCTTGGCGAGCTTGTACTCCCTCCCGGGCAGCATGGCCTGCTCGCCTCTCAGGCCCGAGCCGGGCTGCAGGGGCAGGGACTGCGGGAAGCCGAACATCAGCAGGGAGGAGAAGAAGAGCAGCGCCCCGCAGAGCAGGAAGCCGCCCCACCAGGCTCCGATCCAGCGCGGGTCATCGGGCGTGATGTCCAGGCCGCCTGCAGCGGAGAGGCTGAGGGGTGAGCGGGCGGGCGGGGGCGGGCCTCCTGCATGCTGGCCTGTGTGCCCTGCGCTAAGCAAGACGGGCGAGGTCAGACAGCGGGGAGGGCGTCTGCCTGGCATGTTGCCCACCCAGGTTCAACCCCGGCACCCCATAGCATCCCCTGAGCCCTGCTGGGAGTGACCCCCCCAACACAGCTGCAGGAACTGCTGAGCACTGCCCAGGTGTGGCCCCAAAACAAGAGAAGTTGAGAGAGAGAGAGAGAGAGAGAGAGAGAGAGAGAGAGAGAGAGAGAGAGAGAGAGAGAGAGAGAGAGAGAGAAGGCAGTGTCCACACAGCTGCTCGAGGGCACCCAGCCAAAAAACGGGATGTCAGTGCCAGAACTTGGACCTGGCCCCCAGAGGGGCAGACACACGGGCACCCCTCATGCACTGGGACCCTCGGGCTGGGGGCTCACGGCCTCTGAAGCAGATCCCAGGGCGGAGAAGACTCTGGTGACCTGGACCCGAGAAGCCTCATCTCTCTGGAGTCTCAGATGCTGGGTGGTCCCAGGCTGACTCCAGCTGGACTGGAGCCCCCTTTTCTCTGGAACTTTGGGGGGTCCCCCTTTGCTCTGGGACTTGGGGGGTCACTGCCTTTGCTCTTCTCGGTCTCCACCAGCCTCTGGAGCAACAGAAGCAGCCAGCTCTGTCCGGGGAAGTGGGGGCCACACCATCTGATGGGGGGGCCTCATCCTACTCACCAGGGCTCCCAAATACATCAGGCTCAGGGTGCCCCCTCCCCGTCACCACTTAGGAGAAAGGTGACATTTGACCCTGGTTCCCGTCCGCTGACTACTGCTAACACTGTTAGCTCCCAGTGACCATGTCAGCGGGATCCGTGCGAGAAGCCCAAAGGGGCTTGGCTGGGTTTAAAACTGTTTCATTGTGGATGAGTTAGTCCATTTAGTGCTGCTGGGAAACGGGGCTGTGGGTATGTTTGCTACCATCCTCTGTAAGAGACGGGTCTCGTGGGAGCAGCTGTGAGGGTACCCCACTGCTAGCTCAGGCGTTTGGGGTGGGGAGGGGCGGGCGAGGTCACAGCACCCTCTGCTGGGCAGGTGCTGGAGGTGCGCCCTGTGAGGCAGAGTCACAGCTCCCTCTGCTGGGCAGGTGCTGGAGGTGCTCCCTGTGGGGCAGAGTCACAGCGCCCTCTGCTGGGCAGGTGCTGGAGGTGCTCCCCTGTGGGGCAGAGTCACAGCACCCTCTGCTGGGCAGGTGCTTGAGGTGCGCCCTGTGGGGCAGTCACAGCGCCCTCTGCTGGGCAGGTGCTGGAGGTGCACCCTGTGGGGGCAGAGTCACAGCGCCCTCTGCTGGGCAGGTGCTGGAGGTGCGCCCTGTGGGGCGAGGTCACAGTGCCCTCTGCTGGGCAGGTGCTGGAGGTGCACCCTGTGGGGCAGAGTCACAGCGCCCTCTGCTGGGCAGGTGCTGGAGGTGCATCTTGTGGGGCAGAGTCACAGCGCCCCCTGCTGGGCAGGTGCTGGAGGTGCACCCTGTGGGGGCAGAGTCACAGCGCCCTCTGCTGGGCAGGTGCTGGAGGTGCGCCCTGTGGGGCGAGGTCACAGTGCCCTCTGCTGGGCAGGTGCTGGAGGTGCACCCTGTGGGGCAGAGTCACAGCGCCCTCTGCTGGGCAGGTGCTGGAGGTGCGCCCTGTGGGGCGAGGTCACAGTGCCCCCTGCTGGGCAGGTGCTGGAGGTGTGTTCATGTCCGACCACCTATGAGGCCTCAGTGGCCCCTGCCTGTCACGCCCCAGCCGATGAGTGCAGAGGAGCAGAGAGCAGGCTCAGTCCCCCGTACAGGAGAGGCAGCCGAGGCGCTGGGGAGTCGCTGAGGCTCTAAGGACCCTGAGGCTTAGGACCCCCCACTTGTCTCACTCGGGGACCATCCCTGGGGGAAGCACTATGCAGAGTCCCTGGAGTGCATTTACCAGGGCCTGCCGAGGGGTCGGGGGATCAGGACCAAACAGATCGAGAGCAGGTGTGCCCTTGCATGCAATCTCACCCTCTGGGGACCCCAGACCACTACTGCTGGGCACAGAAGCTCCAGGCCGGGAGGTCACCAATGTGAGCTGTCCACAGGATCAGGCCATGCCACAGCGTTCGTGGCCAATGTACCACGAGAACAACCAGCAGCATTTTTGAGCAGAAGCTTCCAGAACCAGCAAGTACTGCCCCAGCTGTATTGCCTGACCTAGGAAACCTGAGTGGCAGGAGCCCATGGCAAGCCACGCCCTAGCACCGTTAGACCACGCCCTACAGAAACCACGCCCATCTCCAACAAGCCACGCCCATCCAATAACCTATACCCTATCCAACAAGCCACGCCCATCCCACTAAAGTCATGCCCATGGCAGTCAAACCACACCCCATAGCCACCAAACCACGCCCTCTGAGTCAAGCCACACCCCATTTCGCCTTCAACGTGGGTTTGGGCGGTTCACCAGCATGGCCCCATCAAGCCCTGCCCAAAGCCCTGCCCGAAGCACCTGCCCCTTCACTGAGCTTCGGGCCACAGCAGGGACAGGGCATTTCCCAGTGGCCCTGCCATAGGGTCTGTGGCAAGATTTCCAGGTCGGGCGAGAGAGATAGCACAGTGGGTAGGGCTCCTGCTATGCATGCAGCCAGCTCGGGTTCAATCCCGCATTCCACAGGGTTCCCAAGTCCCGCCAGGAGGGATCCTGGACACAGAGCCAGGAATTAGCCCTGAGCACCTCTGGGTGTGACTCCAAAACCCAAAAAATTAACGAACAATAAAAGATTTCCAAGTCAGTCTTCCTGAGCCCACTGGGACACTCGCATCTCCCCGAGGGTCCCAACTTATGGAACGGGGTGAAAGGACCCTCAGGAGTACGGCCATTCTTTTATTGTGGAGGTTCTCCCAAGCAGGCCGGTGGCTCCATGTCGGATGTGTGGTACGGCTCTGGTGCGTGGTGCTGGGGGGCCCTCCCTCGGCTCTTGACACTGAGGCGGGTGCACCCGTGAGCCCAGTGGGCACCTGCACACTTGGACCGAGGGCCCCAGTGTTTTCCTGGCCCTGAGGGTCACCCCTGAGCTCCCCAGGAATGAGGGCGTTAGGGAAGAAACGCTCTGGCCTTACTTGTATCGATGAAGACGGCATCCACGTAGATCTTGGTGCAGAAGGAGCCCAGGATGAAGCCGCAGGCGGGCCCGAACACCAGCATCGTGAACAGGATCCCTGCAGCGAGACAGGATAGGGGTGGGATTAGGAGGATGGGCCAGCCACGGGCCGGAACACCCCGGAGAGGCCACTGGACGGGGCACGTGAGGATACAAAGGCCAGCACTAAGGGAGTTAATTGTTTGACGCTCTCGGGAGGGAGGGGAGAAGCCGCCATTCCAACGTGGAAAGCTCTGTGGAGGCTGAATCCTGTTTCTCAAGGCTGCTGGGGTCCCTGTGCGGTGGTTTATTGGGGGGCTAAGCAGTGTTCCAGAAGGCCAGGTGGCGTCTGCAGCAGGAACCGGCAAATCTGCACCTTGGAGAGGGGGTGGTTGGGGGGGTCTCAGGGCTGATACGGCGCTTTGGCCACTAGAGGGCAGCACCGGCCCCCAAATAACCGAGTCCCTCCCTGAGCCACCTGCCGCCTGCACCTCCCAGCCCGGAACCGCACAGGAGAATTATCTTCCATGTAGGAGCGGACCAAGCCATGGGGCGGGGGCCAGGCAGCGTCCGCTGGGGGGGCGGCAGCCCTGCTGTCTTTGCTGGTGTCTGAGACCAGCCAACTCAGAGCGCGAGCCGGACCCTGCACGGCTGGCGTAGGGGGTGGTGGACGCTGATGCCCTTGGCACAGAGCTGGCCCGCCCTGTGGCCGGGTAGCGCCGCTGTGTGCGTGGCTGCAGCAGCTCAAAGCCCTGGGAAACTTTGAACAGGCGATCCCGAGGCCTTGGATTCTGACCCGCTGGACCGCGGGTGCTGCTCTGTTCTGGAAGTGGTGGGAGACTGGCGTGTGTGGGGGTTCCCTTCCAGGGCCTCCCCTCGGCCTGTCCTTGATGCAGTGCCCCCAGCCCCGTAAGTGTGAGCAGGGTCTGCTGAGGCCCCTGACAGACGCCTCCTCCGGGGAGCCTTCCTGGGACGCTCACACCCTTATTTAGCCCGCGGGTCCCTGCCCATGCCAGGGCTCGGAGGGTCTGTCCTCCCGGCCTGCTCTGCACGTGGGTCAGAGGTGCTAGAACGCCTGCCGGGCTGGGGCTTTCCTGCCTCACGTTGCCGTCCCTGTGCCTGTACACGTCAGCAAACCAGCCGACAGGGGCTGCCACTGCACGGCCCCCGGAGCCTTGTCGGAGGCAGCGGACTCGACACCAACTCCCTGACGTGGAGACAGACCCCTGCAGTCCGGTCACCAGGGAGCTTCTGTGCGAGACCCCTATGGGGTCTGGGAGCTTGCTAAGGCCACACCCGGGCCTGTCCCCAACCCCGCCCCAGCCCCACCCACCCCGACCCCACAGCAACACCCTCCCCCCACCTCACCCACACATCCCCTCCCCAGGGTGCCCGGGCAGGGCCAGCAGCGGGCACATCGTGCCACCAGCAAGCCGGGTGGTGGGGTCCCGATCATCACATGGCTAGCAACGAACCTCCTGTCCATTTAGCACCGTTGTCTGCTGGCCACGTCCTGCCCCCTGCTCGGGAAGGGGGCTGGTCAGTCCCTCCCCACCCCCAGCTCTAAGCAGGAGACCCCCAGGCCGCATTGACGCTTGCCCCCCCGATTCCTGGGTGACCTCTGGGAGAGCAGCTTGGAAACCGCCAGAGCTGGTGCTCCTGGGGGTCCATTCACCTCGTCGCCTGCTTCCAGAAACACGAGCAGAGGGGCTGAGTGGGGACACGCCCCTGCCCCCCACATTCACCCCCCCACGTGCGGCAGCTTGGCAGGACCAGACGGCGGGTCGGAACAGGTGTGGGGGACAGACGGGGACAGACAGTTGGGCAGCCAGGACAGGAAAGGGGCGATGGGGGACACTCCCCCCAGCTCCCTGTGCTGCCCAGCAGGGCCCAGGGGACAGTACTGGACCTGAGAACAGGAAGGACGAGGGAAAGGCACCAAGTGAGGGTGGGGACACAACCAGCTGCTCTGAAGGGGAAAACCAAGACCCCGAGGCTGGGGAGGCTCAGAGGCGGCGGCAGCCTGAAGCACGAGGCCCCGAGTTCGATCCCTGAACCCCGCACGTGCCACCTCCAATCCTGGGGTCTCTGCCATCAGATCCCGGAGCCCACGAGTAACGTCAGCTCTGTGAGCCCCTCTGAGCCCTGCAGCCCCATATGTGAGACACCCCAGCACTGCAGAGCCATGAACCCCCAACCCACATCCTTGATGCTCCCCACGCCTCCCCATCATCACAACATGGGCAGGGCTGGCTTCAAGGGGCTAAGTGGGTTGATGGGGGGGCTCTGGCAATGTCGGGCGGTGGGTGTTGAAGCCCTACAGTGCCGGGCAAAGTGGGAGCTTAAAGAGGAAGCAAACGGGGTGGGAGCAATCAGGAGACCCCTTCCCCCAACTTTCTGACCCCAAAGAACCTTTTTTATTTGGTTTTTTTTTTTTTTTTTTTTGCTCTTTGGGCCACACCCGCGATGCTCAGGGGTTTCTCCTGGCTCTGTACTCAGGAATTACTCCTGGTGGTACTTGGGGGACCATATGGGATGCCAGGGATCGAACCTGGGCCGGCATGGGCCGGCTGCAAGGCAAACGCCCTACCCGCTGGGCTATCGCTCCTGTCCCTCAAAGAACCTTTGGAGCACAGGCTGGAAAAAGTCGCAGAGAAACGAAGCTTAATCCTGAGAAGGCACGTCCAGGGCGCTTTAAGCCAACGGGAAAGAAGAGAAAGTTTTCAAGGGCGGCAGAGAAAGCCGGGAACAGAGTGAGAAGGGGCGATTCTCCCGTGCCCTGGGGCAGGGAACCCTTTGCTCCCTGAGCCACGCCCCCAGCCTGTGAGGCTTCTGGAAACTTCTCTCCCCACCCACAGGCTCTGCCAGGGGCCCTGAGCTCCACCCCCGCAGAGAGGGAAGGAAACAGGCTGGTCAGAGACCCCAGATGCCTCCTGAGACAGTGGGGGGTGGGGAGACTGGGGAGCGCTCCGTGTGTGTGTGTGTGTGTGTGTGTGTGTGTGTGTGTGTGTGTGTGTGTGTGTGTGTCCTCTGGAGAACACGCAGCTCCCCAGCGCCCCTGCTGGCCTGTGTGTGTCTTACAGCCGAGCAGATCCGTGCTTCTGAGTCCCCGAGCATGTTACCAAACACGGCTGTGGTGCAGGACCGAGCAAAGAAACGGAGCAGGGAGCTGGCCTGGGGGCGGCCCAGCGTCGCTGCCCACGGCGGGGAGAAAGAGCTCAGAGCAGAGACCACAGCAGAGATGCGAGCACAGAACACGGAGCGCAGAGTACGGAGAGCCAGGAGCTCAGAGTTCAGGGCAAGGAAAGCACAGAACACACAGAGCACTGAGCACCAAGCACTCATAAGGAGCACCCAGCACAGCACCCAGCACAGCACGGCACCTCGAACACACAGCGCCAAGCACAGAGCACTGGGCATGGAGCACTCACCTCTGAGCACTCACCCCGAGCACTAATCACTGAGCACTAACCCCGAGCACTCACCAAGTATTAACCCCGCACACATCCTGAGCACTCATCCCTGAGCACTCAGCCGAAGCTTTAACCCCGAGCACTCATCCCTGAGGACTCACCCGAGTATTAACCTCCCGCGACTCATCTCTGAGCACTCACCCCCGAGCACTAATCACTGAGCACTAACCCCGAGCACTCACCCGAGTATTAACCCCACAAGACACATCCTGAGCACTCATCCCTGAGCACTCAGCCGAAGCTTTAACCCCGAGCACTCATCTCAGAGCATAGCACGCTGCCCCCGCAAGCGCCGCTGTGGTCCCCCTACTCTGCGTGGCGTGAACCCTGGGTGGCCGGCGCTGGGCTGGGGAGAGGCCCAAACAGCTGGGGTGTGGCCGAGCGGGGGCAGGTCCCACGATCCCCAGTGCATGGGCGTCACTGGGGCGGTGAAGCCTGGAGGGCTGGCTTGGCGGGGACGGGGGGCTTCAGGGTCACGCAGCCCTGCTGAGCCCCTTTCCAGATCTTTCCAGATCTTTCTCACCCTCCGTCACGGCACTCCAGGCTGGGGCTCCCCACGGCTGCAGGCTGAATCTGCAAAGGCCCCTCCCCGGCTCCCAGAACTGCATCGAGGCGCCACAGAGCAGAGGCCCCATGGCCAGGCCCAGCTCCGCGGAGGGTCCGAGATGGTAAAATTGCAGAATCAATGGCAGGACCGTACAGCATGCTTCGAGGTCGGGTCCGCAGGGCTGGGAGCCGGGACCAGGCAGTGATCACATGGTACGGGGTCCATAGGCAGACGGCCCGGGGGACCCTCGATGGGGGCGCAGGGGGCAGTTAGGACAGAGAAGGACCACTGACAAGGACATGGAAATGGTCGCTCTGGGCGGAACCGGGGTGCGGAGAGGGAAAGGGCGGACCTGAGAACCTCAGTAACAGTGTTGCGAACTGTAATGTTAGAGACAGAGAGAGGCAGAGAGAGAGGACAGAGACAGAGAGAGGAGAGGAGAGGGAGAGAGACAGAGACAGAGATACAGACAGAGACAAAGAGACAGAGAGGAGAGAGAGGGAGAGAGAAACAGAAAGAAGGGAGAGAGAGCAGAGGGACAGAGAGGGAGAGACAGAGGGGAGAGACAGAGAGGGAGAGACAGAGAGGCAGAGAGGGAGAGAGACAGAGAGAAGCAGAGAGAGGAGAGAAAGAGGGAGAGAGACAGAGAGGAAAGAGAGGGAGAGAGAAACAGAGAGAAGGAAGAGAGTCAGAGAGGGAGAGACAGAGAGGAGAGAGACAGAGAGGGAGAGACAGAGAGGGAGAGAGACAGAGAGACAGAGAGGAGAGACAGGGAGAGACAGAGAGGGAGAGACAGAGAGGGGGAGACAGAGAGGGAGAGACAGAGAGGAGAGAGACAGAGAGAGGAGAGAGAGTAGAGAAAGAGGGAGAGAGGGAGGAGAGACAGAGAGGAGAGAGAGGGAGAGAGAGACAGAAAGGGAGAGAGACAGAGAGGGAGAGAGAGAGAGAGACAGAGAGAGAGAGAGACAGAGAGAGGCAGAGAGAGGAGAGAGAAAGAGGAGAGAGGGAGAGAGACAGAGAGAGGAGAGAGAGAGAGAGAGACAGAGAGAAGAGAGAGAGAGAGGGAGAGAGAGAGAGACAGAGAGGGGGAGACAGAGAGGGAGAGAGAGAGAGAGAGAGAGAGAGAGAGACAGAGAGGGAGAGACAGAGAGGCAGAGAGAGAGAAAGAGGAGAGAGGGAGAGAGACAGAGAGGAGAGAGAGAGAGAGAGAGACAGAGAGGGAGAGAGACAGAGAGGGAGAGACAGAGAGGAGAGAGAGAGGGAGAGACAGAAAGGGAGAGACAGAGAGGATAGACAGAGGGCAGAGAGAGTAGAGAGAGAGGGAGAGAGAGAGAGAGACAGAGAGGAGAGAGAGAGAGAGAGAAACAGAGAGGAGGAGAGAGACAGAGAGGGAGAGAGAGGGAGAGACAGAGAGGGAGAGACAGAGAGGGAGACAGAGAGGGAGAGACAGAGAGAGAGAGACAGAGAGGGAGAGAGACAGAGAGAGGCAGAGAGAGGAGAGAAAGAGGAGAGAGGGAGAGAGACAGAGAGGAGAGAGAGAGAGAGAGAAAAGAAAGAAGAGAGAGAGAGAGAGGGAGAGAGGGAGAGACAGAGAGGGGGAGACAGAGAGGGAGAGAGAGAGGGAGACAGAGAGGGAGAGACAGAGAGGGGAGAGACAGAGAGCAGAGAGAGAGAGAAGAGGGAGAGAGGGAGAGAGACAGAGAGGAGAGAGAGGGAGAGAGAGACAGAGAGGGAGAGAGACAGAGAGGGAGAGACAGAGGGAGAGAGAGGGAGAGACAGAAAGGGAGAGAGACAGAGGGATAGACAGAGGGCAGAGAGAGTAGAGAAGAGGAGAGAGGGAGAGAAACAGAGGGAGAGAGGGAGAGAGAGACAGAAAGGGAGAGAGACAGAGAGGGAGAGAGAGAGGGAGAGACGGAGGGAGAGACGGAGAGAGGAGAGAGATCCTGCCATGCACAGAGGCATAGAGGGTGCACGTGGTGGGAAGTTCCGTGGGGTCGTGCTGGAACACTGTATGACACCGATCATGAGCAACTTTGTAACTGCGTAGTTAGGAATCTCACAGTGATTCACATACAGAGAAAACCAAAGATCAGACACTCCTTTGGGACTCACGGAAACAAGACCAGCAAAGGGGCTTGGTCAAATCAGCACAAGAGGCGCCACACGCGCAGGGCTGCGCAGGCCGCACCACCCCAGCTAAGCGGCCGTGCGTGGCTGGGCCCAGACGCCAAGCTCAGGCGGCAGCTCGGCTGCGGCTTGCTGGTTGGTTACGTTCACAGACACACCTGCAGCGCAGGGGGACTCCTGGCTCTGTGCTCAGGGACCGCCTCCTGGCAGTGCTGGGGCACCCTGTGGGATGCTGCAGTGAGCCGTGCGCAAGGCAAACGCTTTCCCGCCGTACTATGGCTCCAGCCCCCTAGGAAATATTCCACGAAGACCCCCACTGCCCGTCGAGGGGAAAGACCTTGTCTTCTCCGTGGATGCGGTGAGTCTGGTGGATTCAAAGCCCAAGGGATTCACTTTCAGCGAGAGAAAAAGAAAATCCCTGAGTGCCTCCCACCGCCAGAAAACTCCTAGATGTGAGCAAACAAGAGCCCCCCATTATACTGGAGACCACCACTGCCAACCCCATCATCCCATCAAGCACTCCCCAGCAAGAGACCACCACTCGGGAAAACACCTGCCTTTGGAGAAAAATAACATTTTTCTAAAAGAGGGTGCTGTGTAGGGTTGGGCGCGGGCAACGGCAGTGAAAGGCCCCACCCACACCCCCGGCCCTGGAGCTGCTGTGTGGACTGCCCCGTCCATTAGCCATCCATCATCCGCCCACCGTGCCAGGGGCACACCCGAGCCGGACCCAATAGCTGGTGGAGAGTTTTCAGAGAAGCATTTTCCTCCTGAAAGCCTCGGGCTCCTGCCCAGAAGCCTTTCACCGCACCAGGCGGCACTCGTAGACTCCTGACTCAAGCGTGTCCCCTTCCAGCTGGGGCTGGCGTCCTCTCTGTCAGCAACTGGCAGCTTGCTCATTGGCGGGAGGTTGCTGCCCAAAGGGTCGGGCTTTGGCAGATTTCAAAGCCCCTCAGGGCCACAGGCCCCGGCCCCCCGGGGCTCCACCAGCAACGCAACATCACCACTCCCCTTCCAGAGCCAGCGAGATCCGTTAGGGACCAGCCCACGCGCCTGGCAACACTGCTCTTGGCCTTGGAAGGTTCTGGGAAAGGCCGCGGGTTGCGACATCTCCGTCGGGGAATTTGTGAGAAGCCGTTCTTTAGATGGAGACAAAAGTCAGCTGGGAAAGTGTGAGCTGGCCGAGGGCAGCTCGGCTGGGTTAGAGCAGTAGCCGCTACAGCGGGGGCGAAGCGCAGCTTCTCCGCCCCTCTCCGTTTCCGTGTGGTGGAAAGAGAAGCCGGGCTCGGGCGAGGGCAGACCCTTGGGACGCGACTGCGTGGCAGAGCCATGGGCCGCGCGCGGAGGGCCGGGAAGGCGGCCTGGCCCCTCAGGGAAAGCCCAGACCCACCCGAGGCTGTCGGCTTTGTGGGCCTGAGCAGGGCCGCCCAGTGGGGTCCCTCCAATGAGAGCGGCCCGGCCCACCCATACTGCAGATGAGGGATCGGGGGCTCTGGTGGGTGACCATCGCGGTGAGGGTGGCCCCCTGGCCGGTGTTCTCCTGGGCCATCCCCGGGACAGGAGGGACAGTTGCTCACACCAAGGGTCTGGGCCATATCCCTACGGCCCTGCTGGTCTCCCCACCCCCGGCCACAGCACTGTGTGTGTGTGTGTGTGTGTCTGTGTGTGTGTGTCTGTGTGTGTGTATGGCCACTTCCCTTCCCATGGTGGCAGAGTCAGTGGCAACAGGAATCCGTCGGTGCCAATCACAGCCTGCCGGCCCCGTAAAGCGCCTTCCGAGTCCCTTGCCCGCTCGCTGCCCGAGCACCTCTGCCCCTGTGCCCCGTTTCTGCCCCTCGGAGGCGCCGGGAGTTCTCCGGCCGGCCCCCGCCGCCCCGGGCAGCCCACAAACACTCCCCAGAGCTCTGCTCCAGGGCAGGAATCATCTCCCCAGCCGGGACCCCCTTTCCTGAGCGTCTGGCGGTTCCACCTCCACATGTCTGTGCCGGAGTCTTGCCCTGCTCTGGCGGGGGGCGGCACTGACTCTATTGCTTTATCCAGGCCACACAGTGGCTAAAAATAATACAGGGCGCGGGGGTGGGGAGAAGAGAGAGAATGGGAGGAGAGAGGGAGAGAGAGGGAGAGAGAGAGGGAAGGAGAGAGGGACAGAAGGGAAAAAGAAAGAGGGAGAGAGACAGGGAGAGAGAGACAGGGAGAGAACAAAGGGAGAGAGAGGGAGAGAGGAGGGAGAGAGAGCGAGGGAGAGAGGGAGAGAGAGAGGAGAGAGAGGGAAAGAGAGAGAGGGGAGAGAGAAGGAGAGAGAGGAGGGAGGGAAAAGAGAGGGGAGAGAGAGAGGGAGAGAGGCAGGGAGAGGGAAGGAGGGAGGGAAAGGACGGGGGAGAGAGAGAGAGGGAGAGAACGAGGCAGAGAGGGAGAGCGTGAGTGAGTGAGTCTCCTACAGGCCCACTCACACCCGCCTCCTTGGCTAAAGTCTGTCCTTTTAAAGGCAGGAATTTCTTGCTGGTCTCTTTCCTCCCCCCCCCTGAAGGGACCCACCTTGATTTGACGCCGCAGGAGGGAAATGTGGGTGGGATTCCCACACGACTACGGTCCCCCACTCGCCCCGTCCTGCCAGGACCCAGGCCCAGAGCCGCAGGGGTGTTTAGTCACAGGAAGACCCGGGACAGGGCGCCGGGGCAGGGCATGCAGGAGGTCAGAGCCGGGTCCCTGCTGCGGCCCCCGCCTTCCCCGCGCTGAGTGACCACTGCACTCCCAGGGCTGTGACCACACATACTCCCACGAGGACCACGTCGCCCCAAGACGTGATATCGACACATGCCTCATTCCGGCCTGAAGGGCAACGCGGGCTCAGAGAAACACCAACAAGGACATCTGGGGGTCACCAGAACTGTGCCCCCGTCCAGTCAGCCTGCTGCGGGGGGACCCCCGTGACATCAGGACCAACACCTGACGCGGGCGCTGGCCTCCCCTGGCTCCCCTGTCCTGCTCAAGGCTGCCCCCTCTCCTCGGACTCACAGAACCCTCGTTCTCTTTCCCTCCTGGCTCTGCTCTCAGGAATCGCTCCTGGCTCAGCGGTGCCCAGGGGACCTGTGGGATGCTGGGGATCGAACCTGGGTCACTGCGCGAGGCAAACGCCTTCCTCGCTGTGCTGTAGCTCCGGTTCCCAGTACCCCCCCACATTCTTAACCATCAGGTCAGAGACCCCCATCTTGCCCCAAGCACCCTCCCTCTGGTCTCACAGACTCCACAACCACGAAGAGTCTCCAATTGCCTGTAATCAAATTTGTTCTTTGCCCTGCAGATATGTCTGGGGTTAATTTGATTGTTCATCCAGCAGAGAAGGCAGGAAATTTCCTGTCCGCGGCCTCTGGCCAGTCCCCTCCCTCACAACCTCCCAGCAGGTACCTGCCCCAGGCTGCAAAGAAGCAGAGTCCAGAGGCAGAACCTAAGGCTGCCCACTGGCCTGCAAGCTGCCCTGGGCACCTGCCACCTGGCTGGCGTGGAGGAATTTCCCCTGGGCAGGGTTGGGTGTGTGCACGCCCGGGAGTGTGGGGCTGTGTTTGTCCTGGCTGACTGGCCCGGGGGTGTCCTGCTGGCTGGCCCTGGCTGACTTCTGTTTCAGCAGAGGCTGGAAGGGTCTCAGCAGACTGCTTGGGGGCAACACACAGCCTTGGCCTGGACCTGGCTGGTCTGTCTGGGGTGGGGAAGAAGAAATGCAGGGTGCAGAGGGTGCCTGTGGGTGCCAACGAGCTGAGTGCTGGTTTCAATGAAGAGCGTGGACCGGATCACACGGAGACCCAGCAGCCAGCTAGAGGCCAAGGTCCTGCAGGGGGGACACGAGTTTTCTCCTTTTTTTTTTTTTGGGTCACACCCGCGATGCTCAGGGGTTACTCCTGGCTCTGCACTCAGGAATTACTCCTGGCGGTGCTCGGGGACCATATGGGATGCCGGGATCGAACCCAGGTTGGCGCGATGCAAGGCAAATGCCCTCCCTGCTGTGCTATCGATCCGGCCCTTCTCCTTCATTTTGAGTTCCTTGTTTTTATTATTTTTAAATTAATTGATTATTTTTGGGGAGGGGCCACACCTGGTAATGCTCAGGGGTTACTCCTGGCAGTGCTCTAGGGACCATATGGGATGCCGGGATCAAACCTGGGGCGGCTGCATGCAAAAACGCCCCCCCCGCTGTGCTGCCGCTCGGGCCCATCTCCCTGTTCTTATACGGCTGATGTGTAACAGTGCAGGGCAACAGGCAGACCCCCACACCGCTGCTCCTTCTCTGCGCCCTGCAAATCCCACCTCGGGAAAACCAACCAACCCCCAACTCACTTCTCCATCCTCCTCTTCCCCAGTAATGCCTGCAGCTCAGGAAGGTCTGCTGTTTTATTATTATTCATTTCCCGTATCTCTGGGAGAGACTCACAGACTGGGGCAGAGCTGCTACTGGCTCCCCTGCGCCCAGCCCCTCATGGGCGCCTGGGAGGGATGGCGGTTCTAGCCCTGGCCCACCACCCCAGCAGAGCCTCACAACAAGCCAGACGACCCCCATTCCATGAGGGCCTCCATTCTCCACATCTGGACATCCCCCTTGTCAGAACTCCACCCAGCAGACCAGCCTATCCAGCCCGGCTCTCGTAAATGCTGGATTTTGAGGTGACTACAAGAGTATGCTACCCGCACGGCAGAGCCTGGCAGCTACCCGTGTCGTATTTGATATGCCACATACCAGTGCAATTATAGACCTCATTCCCTGACCTGTGGATGGATTGGGGCTCTTTATGTTCTGAGCAAGAGGTGCCCTTGGGCCTACTTGCTGGCGGTCTTGGGTGCTCGTGCCGCTCGGCCTTGGGCGGGAGACGGATACAGTGATTATTATTACTATTATTATTATTATTATTATTATTATTATTATTATTTCTCGTGAGTGGCAGCGCCCAGCAATTCTCACATCCTTCCTTCACTTGGCATCGTCACCTCCAGGGCTTCTGACTGGGCGGAAGGCGGAATCTCACCCTGTACTGGCAGACCCGACATGCAGGGCGGGCTTTTGTGAGGCGCGGCAGTCCCCACACCCGCTGTCTCTGCCGGCAATGTGCTGAACACTGTGGTTCCGTTAGGGTACAGGAGGCTGCTGAGAATCAGGGGTGCAAATATCTATCTCAACCAATGTGGTTACCGGCTCATACAGCTGCCAGGGAGGGGCATTACAAGATCGTATGCTGGAGATCAGAGGTGGCTACAAGAGTATCCCACCTGCACGGCAGAGCCTGGCAAGCTACCCGTGTTGTATTTGATATGCCAAAACCCAGTAACAATGATAGACCTCATTCCAATCACCTGATGGAATGGTTTGAGGCTCTTCATGTTCCTGGAGCGAGCAGATGCCCTTGGGCTCTACGTGAACGGGAAGACAAGTGATACAAGTGAAGTGATGGAATTTCCATGTTTATCGACAATGTTTTGGGGCCAGAGCTGGCGGTGCTCAGGGCTGAATCCCTGAGCATAAGCCTTGAGCAACGCTGGGTAAAGACCCAACGGAAAGTCGCCAGGAGCTCTTGGGCTGAGTATCAACGTCAGCAAACAGCCACCTTTGCCTAAATCGACCTCGATGCCTTCCTGCCGATAGCCCCCCAATGGCCTTATTCAAGGAACTGCTCTAGAGTATGAACAGGATACACAGAACCTGAATGGCCAAAGCAAAATGGAGAGAAGAGATGGAGGCCAGACACGGACTCCCCCAACTCAGATGGCATCACAAGGCACAGTAGGAAAATGGGAGGTGCTGAGGCAGGTAGACAGTTCCAGAAAGATTCTGGAATCCCACACCAATAGGACAGCAGAGCCGGACGCTCAGAGCGAGGAAAGGAAAGACTCTTCAACAAGTAGGGCTGGGGGGAGAGGGAAGGGGGAGAGAGAGAGAGAGAGAGAGAGAGAGAGAGAGAGAGAGAGAGAGAGAGAGAGAGAGAGAGAGAGAGAGAGGGAGAGAGAGGGAGAGAGAGAGGGAGAGAGAGAGGGAGAGAGAGAACGAGCACTATTTAACACTGGCTAAACGTAAATCAAATCAAGGACTTGACTATATTCAGAACCGTCACCAGACCAGAGGAAACGATCCTATACGCAAGAACGTGATCCCAGTGAGCTGTTTGGAGACTTGGCTCCTTGCTAAGAAAACACAAGCAGGGACCTGGACACGTGTTGTCACCAGAGGGGGAAATGCTTCCGACAGAGAGACTGGCAAAGCCAACGGCCGCCATCATGCTGCTGACAAAGGGCCAGTCCCCAAAGTATCAGAAAAACTCCTACAACTCGTGAGCCCCAACCCCAAAGGGGCAGGGGACTGGGGCGGAGATTCCCCCAAGGTCGCATTCAAAGATGCTTGAGCTCACGTCTCCGGCTCGTGGAGCCCCAAGCACGTGATCGCCTTAAACTATTCTCCCCCTTTTTTTTTTTTTGCTTTTTGGGTCACACCCGTCGACGCTCAGGGGTTACTCCTGGAGATGCTCGGTGGACGCCAGGATCGACCTTTTTTGGATGCCTTTGTTGTGGCAAGGCAAACGCCACAGCCGCTGTGTTATTGCTCAGGCCCCACCTCAAACTATCGCAAATATCACTATGAGCAAGACTGGAGAGAACAAGGACAGGTCAGGACGAGGTGGAGGACAGCACTGCTGGCCGGAAGGTGAAAGCACAGCCTCAGAGAGAGCAGCACGGAGCCGCCTTAAAAATTAAAATGAGGGGCCGGAGTGAAAGGACAGCGGGAGGCTTCTTGTTTCACATGGGGTCAACCTAGTTCAGCTTCCGGCATCCCCTATGGTCCCACTGAGCACCCGGCCAGGAGTCAGCCCTGAGCACAGAGCCGGGAGTCAGCCCTGAGCACAGAGCCGGGAGTCAGCCCTGAGCACAGAGCCAGGAGTGAGCCCTGAGCACAGAGTCAGGAGTCAGTCCTGAGCACCCGGCCAGGAGTCAGCCCTGAGCACAGAGCCGGGAGTCAGCCCTGAGCACAGAGCCGGGAGTCAGCCCTGAGCACAGAGCCGGGAGTCAGCCCTGAGCACAGAGCCAGGAGTCAGCCCTGAGCACAGAGCCGGGAGTCAGCCCTGAGCACAGAGCCGGGAGTCAGCCCTGAGCACAGAGCCAGGGAGTCAGCCCTGAGCACAGAGCCAGGAGTCAGCCCTGAGCACAGAGCCCGGAGTCAGCCCTGAGCACTGCCAGGTGTGGCTCCTAAACCAATAAGCAAATAAATACAGGAACTATGAGATCCCATAAACCACACGCTAGGGGTCAAACCCGGTGGCCACAGGCAAGGCCAGGGCTGGACTGCGGCTCCGCCGACTCTGCTGCCTCATGTCGCTTCTCAGCCACAGCTGTTTTCGGCCTTTCCCCTCTGACAGCATCGGTGCCCAGCCTGGAGGAGCTGCAGTGGGCCCTAGACCCACCCCATCACTGAGGGAAGGGGTGACACCCGGGATGGGCACCCCCCAAAGGCGGCACCTTAGAAAAAAACGGCATTTTCTCTTTTTTAAAAAAACCTTTGACAATGTGAACTATTTCATTTCTGTTCCCCGTGTATAAAATCCAACAGGTACAAACTGCGTTGATTCTGAATCCTGCTGTTTTCACTCAATTTACGATTCAGATCTTTAATTTTGGGGGGGCTAGGGGGGGGGGCACCTTCAGGACCTTCCAGGCTCTGACGGTGCCCTGTGTGCCCAGGGCACGGCAGACTGTTCCAGTCTGCCTTCCTTCGGAGACGAAACCGTGCCCGGTAAGAAACAGAGAGACGGGGGCAGCGCCACGGGTCCACACATGGAACGAAGCGGTCGGAAGCGGTCGGCACCGGTCGCTCTCATGCGACCCCCCACCCGAAACAAGCCTTGGGGGTGACACGTACACCACCTTGAAGGTGACGGAACTGGGATTCCAACCCCAGGAATTCCCATCCCGCCTGGCCCAGGGCAGCGGCAGAAACCCACCAGGCCCGGTTATATTGTCTTTCCACCTCGGAGGGGGCTGTGACCGTGTCGTTAAGGGCAGGAAGCGCGGTGCACTGTAGTCTTCAGACAAACAATGAAGGTCAGCGCAGGAGGAAGCTGGGTTTCCTATGTGAGGACTCAGGGCCAGTCCTGAAGAGAGGATTACCTGGAGGGCCGGGACCAAGCGGGCTGGGGTGACCGCCAGAGCTGCCCACAGGACCCCCAAAGAGAGTAAGCACTTCCTGAGGGCCAGTCCCGTCCGCAGAAAGGAGCTGAAAGCGTGTGTGTGTGTGTGTGTGGTGTGTGTGTGAGTGTGTGTGTGTGTGTGTGTGTGTGTGTGTGTGTGTGTGTGTGTGTGTGTGTGTGGGGAAGACTCAGGTGCTGTGACCCCACTCAGTGTGGTAGGAGGGTACAGGGTTGTCAGCATTGAACTGTGGGCTGACATGTTGGGCCTGGGGTCACCGATCCATCATCCTCACGATGCTGACTTTCTGAGGGCCGGAGCGACAGCACTGCATGGAAGGCATTTGCCTTGCACGCAGTCGACCTGGGTTCGATCCCCGCCTCCCACATGGTCCCCCTGACACTGCCGGGAGTAATTCCTGAGTGCAGAGCCAGGAGTAACCCCTGAGCATCGCCGGGTGTGACCCAAAAAGAAAAAAAAAAAAGGACCCCCTGACTTTCGACCTCGTTCCTGACAAAGCCGTCCCCCGCCGCCTCACCCCCACGCCACCACTGGGTTTGTTTCCGCAAAGACGGGCAGAGAGCAAGGCTGCCCCTCCCGAGCGTGGCCTAGAGAAGACACATGTCTGACATGGCACCGCTGGACAGTGGGGGCCGAGGCTAGTGAGCCTAGTGACCACCTCCTAACCAAGCCCCTCGAGCGTCTCCCAGGCAAATGCACTCATCGAGCGATTTGGGGCGGTGGGCTTCAAGACCCCAGCTGGGCTGCAGCCTCCAGAGGCAGGGCCGAGCCAACTGCCATGCAGCTGACCCACGGCTGGGCTGTTCTCACAGCCACCAGCAGCCCCCCAGCCCCAGTCTCCGGATCTAAGCCCACCAGTGGAAGTGCCCCCTCTCTGGGGCTGGGGGACAGGCAGGGCACGGTCTCAGGGCTCGTAAGCTGGCGCCACACAGAACCAGGCGTGCCGGAGGAGAAAGGGCTACCCTGGTATAGCCGGACGGACCGGAGCATTGCCCAGATGGGAGCAGCCACGCGGGAGAGGATGGACCGAGGAGCGAGAGGGGCTGGAGGGACAGGACAGCAGGGAGGGCGCTGGCCTCGCACACGGCTGACCCGGCTCCATCCTCGGCCTCCCACTCCACGAGGCACAGCCAGGCGCGGCTTCTAGTACAGGAGTTACCCCCTTAGCATGGCCGAGTGCGGCCCCCAAAAGCGAAAGAGAAAGGGAGGAGCAGCAGGAGCCCGAGCTGTGCTTCCCAAGCAGCTTCCAGGCGAGCAGAGACCCGCCTCCCGCTTCCTGCTCTTGGGAAACAGCCCTCGGGAGGGTCCGGCTGTGGGGCTCCAGAGCCAGAGCTCTGGGCACAGAGACACACCCACACCTAACACCAGACGGTCCCCCGAGTCCCACCAGGAGTGAACCCTGAGCTCAGATCAGCCCCGAGCACCGCCGGGCGTGGCCCCGAACCCAAACAACCAATGGGCAAAGCCAACACACTCCTTCATGGCCTCCTTCACCCATGGACAAGGCCCCTGGACACAGGGCACTCGGGGCTGGGGCCTTGCTGGGGACGCGGCAAGCTACAAGGACACAATTGTGGGAAAACTACTCCTACACAAAGGCCGGGTCCCCGCTTCCCGGCTGTGGAGATAAGCCAGACTGAGTGAGAGTGTGTGTGTGTGTGTGTGTGTGTGCATGTGTGTAGGTGTGGGGGGCATGTATGTGTGTGTGCGTGTGGGTGCATGTATGCGCATGGGGGTAGCTTCCCAGCAGCAAGCAGGGCAGGGTGTTCAGTGTCAATAAGAGGACCCCCAGACGTGGTGGACCTATGTCCTCCTGGCCACCCACCTCTGTCTCTGCGAGATGGCCAGCACGAGGCTTCTGGTGACTGTAATAAGCAACAGCCAGTGGGGAGGGCGCTGGCGGGCAGCACCAGAGCCCGGTTCAAACCTCGGCATCCCACAGGGTCCCCTGAGTCCCCCTAGGGGTAATCTCTGAGCTCCGCCCTGAACTCCCAAAAAAAAAAAAAAAAAAAAGAGCCTCCCCCACTCCAGCACACGACGGGCCCTCTGGGGAGGCTGGAATTCTGGGGTCCGCAGGAAACGCTCACCACTTTCCTTATACCTGACCCTCGGGGTTCTCTCCCCAGGAACGAATGCCGGGAGAAGCCGGGTCGGGGTAGGGCAAACGTCTAAGGCAGAGCAAGGGTTGGGGGGCACCTGTTCCCTGAGACCACCACAGTCCCCTCCTAACTTAGCCCTACTGGCTCCCTGCCCTGTTCTCTGAGACCCCAGGGCACCCCCCTCACCTGTCCCCTGCCTTCCTGCGCACGCACCCTCTCATCCTCCGAGGACTCTGTGATGCCAACGCGGGCGTGGCCAGCCCGAGGATGGCCCCAAAGAGCCCCTCCAGGGTGCTGGGCGCTGTCAACTTCCAACAGGCTTTTGCCATCCCCACTGTCCCGACCCGGAGGCCAAGGGCGCCCCGTCCCCACCCTGCTCCCGCCTCCCGTCCTTGCTTCCTGGGGCTGCAGGCTGGGGCCAAGGGCTGCAGGAGCCTGATCCTGGCAAAGCAGAGTCTGAACTAGGAGGGGTGGGGGTGGGGGGCCAGGCCGGCATGGACTGCACCCGGCTTCCTTCCCCTTCAAGCTGGACACCTCGGTGTCGGCCCCGGGCATGTGGGGATCCCTACCTGAACAGAGACAGCCGGAGCCAGAGAGTTCAGAACGGGCCTCAGGGACACCCAAGAGGCCTGGGGAAAGAGGAAAGAAAGGACAGTGATGAGGGGGCGCGCCAGCAGGGAGCAGGTAGGGCAGGGTGGGGCTGCCAGCAGGGGGCGCCCGGACACAACGCACGCACACCCCACATAAGACACACGGATGGGTACACGCACACCCCACATAAGACACAAAGACACACACACAAAAACATACACGCCATACCCATGCATGCACACACATATACAGGCATTCCACACATGCACATACCCACACATGCACATTACACGCACACACGTGAACACATATATGTGCACATGCATGAACACACACATGCATATACACACCCAAACACATGGGCATGCACATACATGAATGCGCAACACATGAAACATACATGCACGTACACATGCCACCCCACAGTATATAAATACATACACGTACAAACATACACAAACATGCATGTGAGCACATGTGCTCGCACACGCACACACACACACACACAGAGGAGTCCCTGAGAGGCAGAGCTGAGCCGACCCTTTACTGGTCACAAACGCCCCCAGCCCGCACTGCACAGCCCCCCGCCCCGCGTGCGGCTGAAGGTCTGCCTCTCGGCCACTCCCTGACCCCTGACAGCCCACGCCTGCGCTCCTGCACCGTCCGAGCAGGCTCCCTTCCGGTCCCCCACGGATACCCTCTACGGGCAGTTCCAGAGACCCAGATGGAGCCAGCGTGCAGCCAACCCAGAGCCCCTGAGCCACGGTCCTAGGACGCGCTGCCTTTCCTCGGGTTCACAAAGGCTCCTGCCACCAGGGAAGTGAGTCCCACTCACATCAGGGGCTGGACTGACAGGCAGCCGGGAGGGCGCTGGGACAGCAGATGGCCGACGTGGGTTTGATCCCGGCATCCCACAGGGGCCCCCCCAAGCATCACCAGGAGTACATCATCCTGAGTGCAGGGCCTGGAGTAACCCCTGAGCATCGCCGGTGTGTCCCCAAACCAAATAGCAACAGCAGCAGTATAATAATACAGAACGCCAAGGACAACGCTCACACCGGCACCCATGTGCAGGAGCCCCAGCCGACCCGGTTCCCTTCTTTGGTGCAAAGACGTTGCAAGAAAATGTGGCATGACGCAGAGGTCAGAGCAAGGGTGGACGGACGCTCAGACATGACGCAGAGGTCAGTGCAAGGGTGGACGGACGCCCAGAACCAGCCACTGTCACGAGGGGCCACGCTCTGGCCTTGACCTTGCAGCCGACCCACCAAGGTGTCAAACGCTGTCCTGGGCCTCCCCTCTCCTGCGGGAATCTGGCCCCGATGGAGATTCCGGCTTTGTTATGGGATTGGGGAACTGTGGAGATAGGTCAGGGTTGGGGGTGCAGGTTGTGGCTCCCCCTTCCCTAAGCACTGACCTATGACCTTACCTTTTTCCCTTGCTTTTTGGGCCGCACCCGACAGCGCTCAGGGGTTCCTCCCTGGCTCTGCTCTCAGCAATGACTCCTGGGTGCTGGGGGACCATATGGGAGCTGGGGATCAAACCGGGTTGGCCACGTGTAAGGCAAATGCCCCTACGTGCTGTGCTGTCACTCTGGCCCCTGACCTCTGACCTTACACCAGTGCTAGGCAGGATCATATACCTGAGCACTGTTGGGGTTACCTGGTGGCCCCAGGACCGCAGTGAGCAACATGGATCCTTGTGCTCCGGCATCGGACAACCAGTGCAGCCACCCCCGTAAAGCAAGGCCGCGAGAGTCCACATAAGTATGTACTAAGGCCAAGTTAGAAGTCCCAGAGCCCATGGAGGCCACTTGGCGGCCTGTCCATGCCAGTGTCAGGAGAGAGGGAGAGGCACAGGCCGGGACACATGTGGGTGCCTTTTCTTGGTTGGTGGGGGCAGCTGGCGGACAGCTCTGGGCCAGAACTGGCTGGCGGCAGAACAGTCTGGAAAGAAGCTCGACAATGCAGGAGTACCTGTGGGGTCCCCAGAAAGGCCAACAACAGGGTGTGGGGCGTGCAAAGGCACAGCAGCTCCTGCAGGGCGCAAAGGGGACCCCGGGCTCTGCTAGGGCTGACTCCTGGCTCTGTGCTCAGGGCTGACTCCTGGCTCTGTGCTCAGGGCTGACTCCTGGCTCTGTGCTCAGGGCTGACCCCTGGCTCTGTGCTCAGGGCTGACTCCTGGCTCTGTGCTCTGGGCTGACCCCGGCTCTGTGCTCAGGGCTCACTCCTGGCTCTGTGCTCAGGGCTGACTCCTGGCTCTGTGCTCAGGGCTGACTCCTGCCTCTGTGCTCAGGGCTGACTTCTGGCTCTGTGCTCAGGGCTGACCCCCGGCTCTGTGCTCAGGGCTCACTCCTGGCTCTGTGCTCAGGGCTGACTCCTGGCTCTGTGCTCAGGGCTGACTCCCGGCTCTGTACTCAGGGCTGACTCCTGTGCCAGGGCTGACTCCCGGCTCTGTGCTCAGGGCTGACTCCCGGCTCTGTGCTCAGGGGCTGACTCCCGGCTCTATGCTCAGGGGCTGACTCCCTCTGGGTGGTCAGGGCTGACTCCCTGGCTCTGTGCTCAGCGGCTGACTCCCGGCTCTGTGCTCAGGGCTGACTCCCCGGCTCTGTGCTCAGGGCTAACTCCCTGGCTGTGCTCAGGCTCTTGCAGGGCTCAGGGTGCTGACTTCTGGCTGCCACTAGGTCAGGATTTCCCCCTCCCAGAATGTGCCACTTGTCTGGACAGCCAGAAGTCTGGGCCTTTCAGCATTGAGCGAGAGGATTATGGTCCCCGGGTGGGTGCAAATGTCATTCCAGGGCATCCGGCACGGCAAGGAGGAGCTGGGAATGTGCTTGTTGAGGCCCAGCCTCTCACCCACAGGGGCCCTGGGGAGCTCAGCAGCCACCCATGGGTCACGGGACTGTCACTGTATCACTGTCGTCCCGTTCATCGTCGATTTGCTCGAGTGGGCACCAGTAACATCTCCATATGTTCTGTCTCATGCAAGTAGAGCCCAAGGACACCTGCTTGCTCCAGGAACATAAAGAGCCTCAAACCATTCCATCAGGTCATGGGAATGAGGTCTATAATATTATAGACCTCACGGGACAAGGAAGGTCAAAGAAGGGAAGAGGCTGGGGGATGGGTGCCCAGCCCCCACCCCTGGGAAGGAACCTCATAAAGACGCATCCGCAGAGCAGGCAGCCATGCTCACGAGCTGGTGCTGATGAGTTTGGGGCCAGGTGCCTGAAAGCGTGGCCTTAGCCTCGTTTCCTGGCTCTGCCCACATGGCCGGCAGGAAGTCATACAGACCCTGGGGCTGGACTGAAAGGAAAGCTGGGCGGTCATTTGCCTTGCATACCACTGACCTGCGTTCAATTCCCAGCATGCCATAGGGTCCCACCAGGAGTGATTCCTGAGTGCAGAGCCAGGAGGAACCCTGAGCACTGCTGGGTATGATTAAAAAAAAAGGAAGGAAGGAAGAGAAGAAAGAAAAAGACAGAGAGAGAGAGAGAGAGAGAGAGAGAGAGAGAGAGAGAGAGAGAGAGAGAGAGAGAGACAGACAGAGAGAGAGAGAGACAGACAGAGAGAGAGAGAGAGAGAGAGAGAGAGAGAGAACCACAGGACCCCACTTGCTGCCCTGGCCATGAAGCCAAGAGAACGGCAGGAACCGGACCCTAGGGAGGGAGACGCTTCACTGCCAAGAGCTCGGCAGACCTTGAAGGTCTCCCCATGTTCCCAACACGTGTGTCCGTGGCATGTGTGCTATTCGAGTCAAGGTCAGAAGAGGCCCCCCCGAGAAGCTTTTGCATTCACTGGACTCCCTGGAAATGAATGGGGTCCCCCTTGTCCCGAGAACCAGAGGTTCCCATAAGGGAGAGACGCCTACCCTAAACCTGCTCTGGTTAAACGCCCGAGGCTGTGCTGGGTCTCGGCTGGGGCCTTGAACCCTCCCGTCATGATCCCCGGAACCTCCTTCTGCTCCAAACCAACACCCACTGTCCTCTGTCCGTCACTGCCCTGTCCACTCAGGGTCACTTGACTGACGCTCACCAGATGGTTGGAACAGCCTGCAAGGAACCTGGTGGTGGGGAGGTGGGTGTTACCGGGGGTCTGGAATTTCCTCTCCCTTTCGGCTTTAGGTAACCCCATCAAGGGCGGGTTACCTAATGGTGCGCCCAGCTCTGGGTGCTGACGCTTGGGGTTACCTAATGGTGCGCCCCAGCTCTGTGGCGCTGACACAGCTGTTTCCGGGGACACAGTTATCGTCCCAAGAAACGAGGGGCATGTTCTGTGCGCAGGATGCGGGGCACGGCCTTGGTGCCCTGGTGGGCTGGCCCCCGCCCCCTTCTCTGGCGCCCCCGCAGAAGGCGACCCCTCTCTGCCCGACCCCTCCCCAGCACAATCCCCCAGGAAGCAGGGCTCGAGTTCTGCTTTCAAGCCGAGACACTGCTGGTGCTTGGTCAGACGGATTCTTATCACGGAAACGCTTCCAAGCCCGGAGAGGGGGGGAGAAGAAAGAAAGAAAAAAACCAACAACCAATGGAAGCCTCGGGCAGGAGATGAAGAGATGGTGCCGTGTTCAGGAGCGAAGTTTCCGGATCATCTGCAGAGATAAGGGTTTGTCCTGGGCCGAACGCCTGCGCCCCGCCCCCCCTTTCTTGGCTTGGAATCTGACGCAAATATCACATCCACCATTGCTATAAGCCCTCGTCCCAGCTGCTTTCTCCCCCCCCAACAGCCCTTTCCTTGAAACGGCTTATCCGGGATACGGTGCACTGGTCAGTAAAGAAATGAGGGCCAGGCCCAGAGCACAGCGGGTTGGACGCTTGACTTGCATGAGGCAGACCTGGATTTGATCGCCGGCATCCAATATGGTCCTCTGAGAATCACCAGGAGTAATTCCTGAGTGCAGAGCCAGGAGTAACCCCTAAGCATAGCCAGGCGTGACCCAAAAGGCAAAGGTCACGCAGGACCTACTCCCAAGAAACCAACTGAAAGAAATAGGGCAGAGTATTCAGTACGGAGTTTGCCTTGCAAAATGCCAACCCAGGTTTGAGTCTCAACCACAGCTGGTCCCTCAAGCCCGTACCAAGACCCCTTTAGAACAGAGTCAGGTATAGCCCCTGGGCGCCTCCAGGTATGGCCCCAAGTAAAAGAAGCAAGTGGGGAGGATGTTGGAGAAGAATGAGGTGAAGAAGGATGTTGACAATAGGAAGAGATAAATAAACAGATTAAAAACAAAATAGGAGTGATAGCACAGAGGGGGAGGGTGTTTGCCTTGCATGCAACCCGCCACCCTGACTCCCCCATATGGTCCCCCCGCACCAGTGCCAGGAGGAATTCCTGAGTGCGGGCAGGAGTATGCCCTGAGCATCACAGGGTGTGACCCAAAAAAAAAAAAAAAAAAAATTAAAAAACCGCCAATCAAAAAAAACGAACAGGAGACAGACAAAAATCTCAAACCCAAAGAATTACTTTCAGGTAGGAGGTAGGGAGAAGGCCCTGGGGCGGCAGACGGGCCTGGCCACTCGAGTCCAGCAGCTCAGAACCACGGGGCCATGTGGGAGCCTTGGCGAGCCGGGCATCAGCGCCTGATCTTCGCATTTCTTGCCCAGCGGCCCAAGCCCGTGGCTATCCTGCTGGTTCCGAGCAGCTCTGCCCCATCTGGGAAGGAAGATGGCTCCGATGCACACAGGAGCCCCAGCTGCCTGGACCGAGCTGGGCTGGGTCGGCCGCCCCAGCTTGTGCTGGTCAGTTCAAGGCTGCTGGACGCCGAGGCTGGTGGGCTGTCCGAGCTGGCTTTTGGAGACTCTGCAGAGATGAAAACCATCTCTGCAGAGAGAGCGGCCTGCTCCGGTTTGGTGCTCCGGGATCATTCCTGGGGTGCGCGGCGGGACTGAGGGGCGGCGTGGTCGCAGGTAAGGTGCCCGCCCCCCGCCGTGCTCGCTCTCAGGCCCCAGGGATGGAGTGTCCATTCGTGATTTTGTACAAACAAAGCTTTGGAAGATTCCCAGGGGGGAAGCCGTGCTCTGGGAACTGTGGCTGGCAGGTGAGGGGGCGGGTCACGTCCCTCCAGTGCCCTCGAGGTCAACCCCGCTGAGGATGGAAGGAGCCCCAGGTGGAAACCAGACCAGCAGTGCCAGTAATCCAGGCCTGGTTAACTGACCGGCACCCGACTCCCACCCCAGCTTCGTCCGCACATCTAGGGGGTCCAAGGGACGGAAGAAGAGGCGCACGCCAGCCCTCCCGAACCTCCCCAGGAGCACGACTCGGGACGGCCCAGGCCCGCTGGCACCGCCCTCCTTTGGGCAGTGGTGATGGATCCACTCGCAGCACTGTGTGACAAGAGCACCTAACAGCAGAACCACGAGCAGACGCGGGCAGGCGGCGGCGTTGGGAAACTGGCCCAGAACCGCAGATTCTGACCGCGCGCCACCACCGGCTCGGGAGGGGAGCTCCTCGGGCATCGGGGACACAGACGCAGGGACAGAGGCCCGAGGTGGCAGGACGCGAGTCTAATAATAGACACCGACCCACCTCGGGCTTCCATGGGCTCTGAGTGTCCACGCGCAATTTTAGAGCCTATTAGAGTCTTGCTGGGTTAATGAGGTCTCGTGCTGGGAAGTCCAACATTCCTCTGCAGATGCCGTTAGCCAACCCAGGCAGGGGCCGGGGTGGGCTGGGGGAAGGTTTTGTAGGGACCCTGCACCTGGCTTGGGCAGGGGGCCGGGAAATTCTCCTCAGAAGCGGCAAAGGGGCCTGCCTGGGAGAGGGGCTGACCGAGGGGGAGGGTCCCTAGCGCACAGACACAACGTTCTGCCTGCCAGAAGTCCGCCAACCTCATGGGTGTGCCGGGACGGCTTCCTGGCCGGTTGTCAGCTGTGATTTTTAACTGTCCCTAACCCCCCCCAGGCCCCCCACGTGCAATTTTTCCCCTCTAGTAAGTTGTGTGGAAAATTTTGACTCTGAGAGTTCAGATTCTGCTCCTGATCCAAGGCCGTTTTAAAAACGGTTTTGCTTTTAGAGCAAAAAACAAAACAGAAAGAGAAAAAAAAAGTCCCCGAAAGTTTGGATTCTCCTATTTGTACGTGGGGTCGAGCCAGCCCAGAAAAATCTGCTGAGTATCTTCCAGGGGCCTGTGGTCAGCCGGAAGGAAGGGATGGAAAATTCCAGCCCCAGAGGGACCAGGGGGACAGGAAGAGCGGAGGGGAGCAGGGTGGGGGTCCCCGCAGCTCAGAGGAGCCTGACCTTTCACCCCAGTCGCAGAAGGTCCTCAAAGCTTCCTGCTGGGTGCACAGCCCCACCCCCTGCTGGAACATTCTGGGCCACCTGCCGCGGTCGGCTGACCTGTGCGCTGGACGCCCCTCACCAAGCCTGTGCCCAGGCCTGACCCTTAGAGCCCTCAGTGCTGAGACCAGAAAGGTACGGAACGAACCGGTTCTTCTGGTGGGGGATCCCGGCTGGCCCAGTGACCCGCCTGGGGAAGCTGTACAGAGGCTTTCTGGCAGCTGATGTTTGACCTCAGCTGGTCCCAAGCCCCCTTTATCACGCACCTTGCTCACACCCTCACCCCCGCCAGGCACAAGCCCCCCAGCAGGCAGCGGCCACTGCCCGGAGCTCAGCACCTGGGGTGAGCTGACGGCCACATTCTCCGGGCACGTATGTGTGTATACATGCGTCACACATGCTTATGCTCACGGGCACACGTGTACATGCGTGTTCATGTGTGTGCCTGTGTGTTCACGTGTGCATGTGCACGGATGGCTGCTGGGCGTATGACGCTGTCCCCTCCACGAGAGACATGAGCCCGGCCCTCCAGGAGGCCAGCGCCAGAGCTCTAAGAGCTCCTGGCCTCTGTGGTGACCAGCTAGAGGGGACCCCAGGAGGCCCCACAGACGCTGGTGGCCCCCTCCAAAGCTGAGACAGTGAGAAGCCACGTCTGCAACCCGACCCGGGCCCTGTTTCCCGCCTCCCCAAATACCAGGGCGGAACCTCACCACGGAGCTCCAGAAGGCAGAAGCCCCCAGGGACCCCGAAACACCCACGTCTCTCTCCTGGGGGCAAGGAAACGCCTGCCAACAACGGCTGGATCATCAAAACGGGCGTCAGCCCCGCAAGCACACCCCCCCAGGAGACCGTGGGACAGCCCAGCGTCCTCAACACACACCCCAGAGCACCCTGGGTAGAGGACCCCACTTTCCCTCCGAGGAGCGGTGAGGGGTGGGGGTCCCGGCACCCAGGGAAAGCTCCATGGCCCAGCTAAACACCCGTGTCAGGGAGACGGGGCACGCAGTCCTACTCACATGGGCACTGCGTACTGGCACCCGCAGATGTACGACACCCTTATAATCCCAGCGACCCGGACAAGCTTCTCCCCAGCGCCCTGCGCAAGTGCGGTCCAGGATGCCCCGCCCCCTCGCGCCCTCCGCCCCCGCCCCGCCCCCCCCGCCCAAATCCCGCCCACGCCCCGCCCACCACAGACCATGCCCCTGCCCAGCCAGTCCCGCCCCCCCGCCCACCACCGACCACGCCCCTGCCCGGCCAGTCCCGCCCCCCCCCGCCCTCCACCCCGCCCAGTCCCTGCCGGCCCCACCCCCGCCCCGCCCACCACAGGCCCCGCCCCTCCCCTGCCCGGCCAGGCCCGGCCCTCACCGATGTAGAGCGACGAGTCCTTCCGGTGCACGTGGTCGTCGATGTAGGAGACGCCCAGCGGCTGCACTGGGGTGGCACCGATGCCCAGCAGCACCTGGGCCCCGATCAGCAGCAGGTACATCATGTTGGTGGCGTGCGGCTGCGGCAGATGAGGTCGGGTCGGGCCCCGGTCGCCCCCCGAGCCGTTGGCGGCGCACACGTCGCGGCCCTCGGCGCCCCAGCGGATCTCGCCCGCCCGTACTTGTACTGGTGCGTGAGGAACTCGGGCAGCGCCGACAGCAGCGCCCAGCGCCATGACGATGCCGCCGCAGCCGATGAGCGCGGCGGTGCCCGCGCGCCCGGTAGCTGACGAACAGGATGAGCGCCAGGTTCCCGATCTCGGCTGCTGGCGATCACGCCCACGCCGGTGCTCTGCAGGTTGAATCTGCGCTCCAGCGTGGTCAGGACACTCACCTGCGGGCAGGGGGCGCAGGACAGCTCAGGGCCAGCCCCGGGAGCCCCCTCCCGGCCCAGCCGCCCGCCCGCCTGGGGGTCTGCAGCGCGCAATGCCCAAGGGGCAGCCAACGAGGACCTCTTTCAGTAGTGGGGCCATGTCTGACAGTGCTCGGGGCCGACTCCCGGCTCAGTGCTCGGGGCTGACTCCCGGCTCTGTGCTCAGGGCTCACTCCCTGCTGTCCTGTCACTCTGCCCTCATAGGTGAGGTTCACTCTGGGCAGCTTGGGACAGGGGTGGGAGGCCAGGAGGACACGTGTCCATGTCTGGGACTCCTGAGAACGGGTGTACCCCCTGTCTTGGATTCCAGCTCACTCCCTCCACCCCATGCACACACTTAGTAATCTGGGGTGCTGGGGATTAAACTCCGTTGAGCAGAAGCCCTACTCACTGAACCATCTCATTGGCCCCATCATTCTTGTCTTTAAAAAAACAAGCAATAAAAGAGGGGCCTGAGTGATAGCACAGCAGAGAGGGCGTTTGCCTTGCATGCAGCCAACCAGGGTTCGATCCCGTCATCGCATATGGTCCCCTGAGCACTGCCAGGTGTGATTCCAGAGTGCAGAGCCAGGATTAATCCCTGAGCATTGCCGGGTGTGACCCAAAAAGCAAACAAAGACAAAAACCAAAAAAACAGGGACCAGAGTGATAATACAGTGGGGAGGGCGCTTGCCTTGCACACAGCCAATCTGCTGGGTTTGATCCCTGGCATCTTACATGGTCCCTGAGTGCAGAGCCAGAAGTGATTCCTGAATGCAGAGCCTGGAGTAACTCCTGAGCATCGCCCCAAAACCACAAAACCAAAGACACATAAAAGAATCTCTAGATGGAATCACTTCCTCCTTAGAAATCTCCTCATTGATTTTTTTTCCTCTAAGGCTCACCGGCCCATCATGGCAAACAGATTCTGCAGCCCAGCTGGGTACAACTAATAGAATTTCCTTCCACTCAGTCACTGAGCCTGAAAGCCATTACTTGGAAGACACGTCGGCACCGGCTGGCTGTTATGAATAGCCCGAGATGGGCACCTTCTCACACCACAGCAGACGTTCTCCTGACCGACAGTTTATGCGGTGCTGAGCCTCATGAATGAGACTTTGAGAGCAATGGAAGTTCAATGGCTTCCTGGCATTCAGCTGACACGGAGAATGTCAAGGCAGACTGTTCACTGTAACACACGTTATCAATTCACACTCTCCCCTGCTCCCACGGCAACGAAGGCACCGAACAGCGCCGTCTCTATAGGCCCACGGAGTGCCGAGAGGTTACAGGGGTTAAGCAACGCTATGACGAGGGTCCGACCCGGAAATCTGGGTGAGGAGGGAGAGAGGTGAAGACCAGGCGGCAGTAGCAAACGGAGTCTCTGCAGCTGGCGAGTACAACGGACGTGGAAAGGCCACTCGAAGGGTCCGGGTTTGGGCTTTGACGGAGGGTGTGAGTCCGATGGGCTGGTTCCTCCTGCAGGTCCAGGAAGGAGAGGGGACGCCCCAGAGGGAGGGCAGCACCCTCCGCCACACGAGAGATACGGGAAAGGCCCCCGAGGGAAAGGAGAGAGAGAGAATAGGCGAACAGGAAAAAATACAGGAAGGGATTATAATAGCTCTCAAATCCACAGCCTATTGCCAACCCTGAGTCTAATAAAAATTCAAGAAGCTTAAGAGGTAGCAGACGGAACACAGGCCAAGGGCTCCGTGCCACGCAGAGGGCAGTCCACTCGTCCACGGGCAAACAAGTCCACGACTGGCGTGACCGGCAGAACAATCACAGCAGAAGCTCAACACACAGCAGGAGTCGGGGCTAAGGAAAACAGTTCACGGGAAGAACCCATCAGACAGGATGGAGGACGGAAAGCTATGGAACCTTCCGGTGGAGGAACAGGAAGGGGGAAGAAAGAGCCAACTGAGAATTTCGTCCCAGCAAAACTATCCTCTGAGGAGGAAGGCGGGAGGCGGAAGTGCCCAGAGAGACATGAGTGGGAGAATTCTTGGATACTCGCTGAAAGGAATTCCTTCAGGTGGGTGGTAAACGCCGCAACTCAAACAGACGCAGATTTACCAAGGGCTAAAGAGCACCCGAAAAGCCAAAAGCTGGGGCTGGGGGGGGGAGGGAGCTTGAGAGGCCGGAGCCGTTGCCTGGCACGCAGCACCCACCGATTCACTCCCTGGTGCCACGAGGGCACCCCAGTGTAGCTCCGGTGACCCCCAGCACTGCTGGAGCCTTCCCCAGGCCTCAGCATTATCCGTAGGGTCTGCACGGCAATGCCAAATACCACAGGGGGCTGCATGTAAGGCCTCCCCAAAGAACAAGTCTATAAATCAACAAGACCCCCAACAACTGAATATGTAGGTGAAAGTATAAGTCCTTTCCTTTTATTAGGAATAAGTATCACTGTCTTCCCGTTCATCATCGATTTGCTCGAGCGGGCCCCAGTAACATCTCCATATGTCCTGTCTCATGCTAGTAGAGCCCAAGGGCATCTGCTTGCTCCAGGAACATAAAGAGCCTCAATCCATTCCGGAATGAGGTCTATAATTGTTACTGGTATTTGGCATATCAAATACAACACGGGTAGCTTGCCAGGCTCTACTGTGCGGGTAGCATTAGGAATAAGTATAAATGTATTTTTCCTCTTTCCTTAAAGGCAGAGATCACTTACAACAGTAATATCTTAGCGTTGTAGTGAGTGCTAAAAGTACATAAAGGGGACAAACATGATAACGTTTCAGTACCCGTAAAGCAAACCATAATGCCAAAAGGGGGAGAGAGGGAGAGAGAGAGACAGAGAGATAGAGAGAGATGGAGAGAGAGAAAGGGAGGGAGAGAGAGAGGAAGAGAGACAGAGGGGGGGGTGTCTGCCATAGAAGGAGGCAGGGGTGGGGGAACGGGACATTGGTGGTAGGAAATTTGCGCTGGTGAAGGGATGGGACTTGGAACACTGTATGAGAAACACAAACATGAACAATTTTGTAACTATATACCTCACTGTGAGCCAATAAATAAGTTAATTAAAAAAAGGAAAAAAGCCGTTAGTGTTGGATTCACAACACGGACAGGCAGAAGAGGCATAAGGTGGTGGGTGGGCTCGGGGTGCTTGGAGGGCAGATGATGAAAGCGTTCCCCGCGCATCACAGGAAGTGAACACTGGCAGCTTAAGATACCCTAATGCAGGCACAACGTTAAAAAATAAATCAAAACATTGCAGGGCCAGCGAGTACAATGAAACCTGAAAGCAATAAAAACAAAAACCACTACTCTACGTTTAACACCCAACACCAAAGGAGATGGAGATACAGAACAAGCAGGATGGCAGGATATAGGGTCCAGAGCGAGAGGACAGAGGGCCGGGCGCTTGCCTTGCATGTGGCTCAGGTTCAATCCCTGGCACCCTCTATAGTTCCCCAAGCCTGCCAGGAGCAACCCTAAGACCAGAGCCAGGAGTCAGCCCTTACAACCAGCTGCACGGGTCTGCAGCACACGGAGTAGCAGAGACAGACGGCAAAGGAAAGGCAGGACCGCAGCAAGTCAGTGACATCAGCCGAGGATTCAGTCCTGCTGGGCCCTGGCAGAACCACGGGGTAGGAGGGCCACGGAGACGAGCTACCCTCTCTGCCACGCAGCAACGACACGGCTGTTGCAGGACTCCTAAGGGCCGCTGCATCTGCTCTGAATTGCCGCCTGCAAATCACTTCGTAGATAAGGGGGTAGTCTAAATGTGGCAGTTTATCTGACCATGTATGCTGTACTAGCTGGTATAAATATTTTCCCAAGCTACCACAATCATCGTGGGACTAGCTAGATCTTACCAGCATATTAGCCTGGCCACGTAAGGACACCTAAGTAATTAGACCAGAGAGAAATGCTGTTTGCTTCCAAGCAAACAAGCATGGCTCCCTGATATACTCAAAGGCAACTAAAATACAAAACTACAATGAAGTAGAAGAGACTTGTGAAGGCTTGGAGAAATATTTAACTGGCATTAGTATTAGTCTTTGGTACAGAGACATGCCATCTCAGAAACCCCCTTCTCTACCCTATAAAGGCATTTCCAGGCAGATCTTGGCTCAAAACATTAGCATACTAAAGGGCCTAGGTGAGGTGCAGGGAGGGATTACCTAAGGGCATTTGACCCTCCCTGCTTTCCATAACAGTGGGAGGAAGGTCTGAGTTGCAGGGGTATAAACTAGCCTGTTTTCTCTCTCCCCGCGCTTCTTTTTGGGCTCTCTCTTTGTGAGCGCTCACCCTTCTTGGGAGTCTTGTCTTCTCCTTTTACAAGGCCTTTACACGTGGTGGCTGCCATCTTGGCCTACACGTGGCTGGGGTTCTAGCCTGGAATCCTAAGCACCGGGCTTTTCCTTTTGCTGATTTGTATGCCTGAACCTGTGATAAGTAAAGCCTTTTAAAACTGCATCGGATTCCTGAGTTTTCATCCATTCCTTGCTGGCTTCGGAGGTAGAAGGGAACTCGCTTCCCGGCACTGTCGGGGACCCCGGCGGAGCTCCCCGACAACGGCAAACAGCCCAGTGCTCACAATGGACCACTCACTCGAACCAGGCCTCTCGCCCAAAGACACACAGATTCTCACGAGCACTTGAAAGGAACCTCAGCCTCGCCTGAAAAACCACAGCGTACCACCTCCAGCTTGACAGACCACCAGGGAAACAAATGCTCTGTCTGGTGGGACCCCAGGGGCCCCCATACAGGCGGGAGGAAGACAGCGGATCACAACTACAGCTGCTCTGGAAAGCAATCGCATCTTAAAAAAGAAATTGGGGCTAGAGTGATAGTACAGCGGGAGGGCGTTTGCTTTGCTCACATATGACCTGGGCTTGATCCCTGGCATCCCATATGGTCCGCTGAGCACTGCCAGGATTAATGAGTCAAGACTAACCTCTGAGCATCGCCGGATGAAAAAAGGAGAGAGAGAGAGAGAGAGAGAGAGAGAGAGAAGCTACCCCCCCACCTGATTCACCAGCAGCACAGCCCCAGCTACTCAAGAGAACTGAAAAGCGTGTCCTCATGGAGCTGTGTGCCATAGCTTAGGACTGTGGACTGACCTCAGAGCCCTGTATGTGAGGCTCTGGGTCCGACTCCCGTCTCTAAATACGTCAGCATGTAGCCGCTGACCCTGTGAAGAGCCCCGACACAGCGGGCACCGCCAGCACTGCCAACAGGGCTGGGCACTGGGCACTGCCAGGTCCCCCGAGTCTCACGGGACCTGCAAGGAAGCCTTCAGACGCAGGGCGCCTGCTTCTCCCACTTGGGGGCGACAGGGACTTTGCGGGGTCAGGCGGTCCTGGGCTACTGCCTGCAACGCTCCACCCTCCTTAAGTCGCTTCCTGTCCCTGTTTGTTCGGCGGATGAAGTACACCTTAGGCAAATGTGTGCTGGGACCACTGTCAGAAGCCGTGGCCCAACAGTCGCTGCCTCGCCCTGTGGCAGCCGAGACCCAGAGTGAGGGAGCGCCTGTCCGGCCCACGTCCCGGACAGTTGTTGAAGCTGCCGAGGCCTCATGGGCGGCGTCTGGGATGAGGCACTGCCCACTTGGGGGCTGAGCTTGCAACAAGGTCCACTTGTTGACGCGTGAGCTGGCAGGGCATGTCCCAGCCCGTGTTCCTGTGTCCCAGGTGGTGGGGTCAGGGTGTCCCGTGATGGCCCTGGAGGCTGGTTTCGGGAGTCCCCTGGGGCCAGCAAAGGGCACTGGGCACTCAAGGTGAGGGACAGGGGCATTGTTTAGTGTCTCCCGGCCCAGTGGCCATCCCCAATGTCTACCTGCTTCCCTCTGCTAAGAAGAAAAGCAAAATCCCAGCCCAGAGTCCGGCTGCCCCAGAACCCCGGCGTCCAGCTCTGTATCGCTCCCTGGCCGATCAGGGTCCAGGGGCCACTCTGAGTGGTCCCCTGAGGCAAGGCACCCATGCTCGGGCCTGCGACTGCCTGGGGAAAATGGCCGTTATGGTGCCACTGTGGGTAGGACGCTGGTGGGCAACGAGCTCTGTCGTTCTGGGCACCCACCCCTGGCGCACCAGAGACCCTCACAGACGCTGGGTTCCCTCCTCTCATCGGCTCCTCACATCTCGGAGAGGCAGGCAGGACCCGGAGAGCAGAAGTGGGAGCTGGTCTGTCCCACTCAGAGACAAACGCCCCCGGCGAGAATGTTCACGACGGGTGAGTGACCGGAGCGCTAAGCGAGGTGTTCATGGAGGCCGGTGGGCCTTCGCGGGCCGGTGGGGGGAGGTCACCTTGGAGGACCCCATAACCCTCTCTGCCGGCTTTGGAACAGAGGTCAGCAGTGCACGGGACCCCAGTGACCACCCCCCACCCCAAATCCTTCTCCAAAAATCAGGAGGGAACCCAATTCCTGGCATGCCCTCTGGACACACTTCCCGTGCGTGGACACAGCTTACTCTCAGCGTCTACGGGAACAAGAGCGGATACACACAAGGCCACACTTGGGGTTAACAAAACAAAACAAACACAGACGAATCCAGCACAGACAAAGCCCCTTTCTGGCCTCAGCTCAGGGGAGGCAGGCAGCAGAGGGCGCCCCCACCCCGGGATCCACAGAGTCTCCCCCAACACCCTGTACTGGGGCCGGCGCCCTGCTGTGCTGGGCCAGGGAGGTGCCCAGTGGGGCACCTGGCTGCCGGCACCTCAGCAGCATCGTAAAGCTGTACTTCAAAGCTTGGGGTGGAGAGATGGAGCCTCGCCAAGACAAGTGCCAGCCCCCGCACTGCCCCAGTGCCAGTCCCGACATGCCCGAGTACCTGGCACCACGCCAGCACCACGCATGCGCTTCCTACGTCCAGGCGCCCCCAGCCGGCGGTTCTCTGAGGCCGACCCAGGCCAAGGGTGAGAAGGTCTTTCCCGGGGTCCATCTCAGCACTGTCCACCTCACGGGCCCATCCCCACACCGCCCCTCACTGGCTCTGCCTGGACCTGCTGGGCTGGCTGGGGAGGGGTGGGGGGGCAGAGGCTGAGCCACCACTGACTCGGTCACTCAGGTAAAGCCCAGCCGCGTCTTGTCCAGGAGGGCCCGGGAGTCCAGCACGGGCCGCACTCAAGTCCTTTCTGACCCACCTGCTCGTGGGTTCCCCTCTGCAATCCTGGGACAGTGGCGAGGGCCCCTAAGCGGAGTGACAGGGGGTGGCGGCTCTGGGGGTCCCGACCACTCTCCAAGCCCCAGAGCCAGCAGGGACGAAAGAAAGGCCCCTGGGTGTCACCCCGAGAACGGGCTCCCGCGCATGCAGGCGAGGGGCCCTGCTGCTCCTTGTCTGGGGGTCCTCAGCAGCGAGTACCCAGGGACTTAGGGAAGACGGGCATCGGGGGGAGGAGCAGGCGGGGGGCCCATGAGCAGCCCCCTCCCCGGTGGCCAGAGCAGGCAGGGGACGGGGGGGGCTCCTCCTCACCCACCCTGAGTCTCACAGAGGCCCTACGCCCTAGGTGGGATGCCAGGTTCCCGCCCGCCCCACACAGCCAAATGAGAGCCTCACGGCTTTAGGGCGTCCGAGAAAAGGTGCCAAGGGCTACCGGGGTGGCAGCTTCTTATCGGGAGCCGGCGCCAGTTACGAGCTGCCAGCAGAGGGCAGAAGTCAGAGGGAGTGTGGGCAGGGAGGGAGGGAGGGGAGGAGGAGGAGGGAGGGGAGGAGGGAAGGGAGGAGGGAGGGGCAGCCCCTCACATCCCAGGGAGGGGGCGGGCATGTAGAGGAGGAGGGGTCACACTGCAGGAGCTGGCCGGGTGGGGGTGGGCTCAGGGCTCCTGCCGCGGGGCTGTGCTGAGACTGTGGCCTGCACTCGGGGGCTGGGGGGCCGACGTATGTGCCTGGGTGCCCCCTCCTGTCCTCCAGCCCTGCCATCTCGAGGGGTGGGGTCAGCAGGGAGGGGCCCGCCTTACCGTCCCCAGCCCTGGGGGGACCGGGAGGAGGTGAGCAGCAGCTCCTCAGGCAGCTGCTGTGTGGCACCCTGGACCTTCTGCCCGGGCAGAGAATCACCGCAGCCAAGTGCTCTGACCCGAGTCCAGCAGGAAAGCCGGAGGGTGAGAGCCCCCCCCAGCCCCCAGGGCGGATTCTGTGTTTACAGGAAGTGTCTGACCAGCTTCTGGCTTCCCAGGGCGCCCGCCCCGTGCAGATCTGGGCACCACGGGGTGGGGGGCTGCGCGTGATGACAGCCCCCCCAAGCTGGAGCCGCCCGCTCCAGGGCAACAAGGCTCCCTCTCTTGCATGGGGCTGCCGGGTGGCCGGGTGTGGCAAACCCAACGTGCCCGGGGAGGCCGAGGGCCGCGCCCACCAGGACTCCCTCACTCCAGCTGCAAAGTCAGGCCAGGAGACTCCAGATTAGAAGTGGAAAACGGAGACTGGAGGTGATGCAGGGAGAGGGAGGCGGCCCTGGGGGGCAGGGGTGGGGTCAGGGCTGCAGGGCAGGTTCGTTACAGGTGTAGGGGCCTATTTCCACCAACACAGAGTCGGACGTTACTCTAACTACGCTGCCTGAATTAAGACTGTGAAGTCAACTGGGAACCAAGTTAAAAATTAACACTACTATAACCGCATTACCTGAACCGTAATTCTGGGAAAAAAAAACCAACAACAGTTACTTGGGGCCTGCCTGAGTGACAGCATAGTGGGGTGGGGGAGACTTGTCTTGCACGTGGCTGACCTGGGTTCACTCAACCCCCAGCACTGAACGTGGTCCCTGAACCCCGCGGGCGTGAGGCCTGAGAACAGAGCCAGGAGGAAGCCCGGAGCACCACCGGGAGTGCTCCCCACCCGTCACTTAAAAACAGCCGCTAAGTTAGGAAAGTCACCACACGGACAGGGATAAATCCAACGGGGGAGGGCAGCTGCAAAGGTGTTTGGAGTTTTCAATTTTGACAAAAAAATTTTAATAGTTTTAGATTTCAAGCCAGCCTGGTCGTGCTCAGATGACTCCCGGTTCTGTGCTCAGGGCTCACTCCCGGCTCTGTGATCAGGGCTGACTCCTGGCTCTGTGCTCAGGGCTGACTCCTGGCTCTGTGCTCAGGGTTGGCTCTGGGCTCTGTGCTCAGGGCTCACTCCTGGCTCTGTGCTCAGGGCTGACTCCTGGCTTTGTGCTCAGGACTGACTCCTGGCCTGTGCCGGGCTGACTCGGCTCGGCCGGACTGCTCCTGGCCTGTGCTCAGGGCTGACTCCTGGCTCTGTGCTCAGGGCTCACTCCCTGCTGGTGCCTGAGGACCAAACCCAGGTCAACAGTGTTCTAGGTGAGAGCTCTACCCACTGTGCTTCCTCTCTGGCCCCTGGACTCAAGAGTCTCAATGACTGAAGTAGAGCAACCTCAGCTCAGACAACCCGAGACCCCTCAGGTTCCCGGAAGGCCTCCACAGTGACAGAGAAGCAGGTCCACCTGCTTACTCTGAGCCCAGAAAGGTCAACAGTGCCTGTCCCTCCTGCTACTCTGACAGCTACAAAGAACCACGGCTGGACTCAGGGCAGGCTGCTCCCTGGGGTGCTGAGAACTGGAGGCGTCCTGGGGCGGGGCCCAAGGACAACTGGGTCTAAGCTCATGGGTAAGTGGGTTTGGCACCAGAATTAGGATCAAAACTGCCTCACAGCGGGCTGGAGCAATAGCGCAGCAGGGAGGGCGTCTGCCTTGCACGTGGCAGACCTGGGTTCGATCCTCTGCATCCCTGAGCCCACTAGGATTGATCCCTGTGTGCAGAGCCAGGAGTAAGCCCTGAGCACTGCTGGGTTTGACTCAAAAAGTAACACACATTTTTTTTTTCCTCCAAAATAACTAGCCAAACTTTTCCCCTCCCTCTCTCTCTTCTCTTTCCTTGTTTGCTCTTTTTTAGGATGGGGTGGGACCTCCCACTCTCAGAGGGCCTGGGGAGCCACACCCTGGTGATTCTCAGCCAAGTGGCCGGGAGGGTTGACCTGTCTGTCCTGAGTGACGGGGACCCCGACCAGGAGACTCAGTGCTGTGTTCAGAAGCCCCGTCTCTAAGTCATGCTGACTCCATGACCCTGCCCACGTTCCCGGCACTCTCATTTGATGACTCCCAGAGTCCAGGGCCATGTCCCTGGTGCCCGTGGGAGTCCGAGTGTGGGGGTGGACACTCCTGTCCTGAGGTCACCTGGGCCCCCAGGGGTGCTGACAGAGCTGGCTGCGTGGGGAGACACCTTGGCCCTCTGTTCTATCTCCCCAGTTCGAGGCGAACAGTTTTCAGTGGCACCCTCCGAGGGGCCCCCTACCAGGCTAATTTTATGTCTTCTACCGGGGCCCATCCAGTCACTATGCAAATAGCAGCGGATCTGTCACCTTGAGTAACCAGAAGTGTGTAAAATGATTTGATTAAGTAAAATACAGTTGCCTGAGTCATCAGACCAATTTGACAAGGGCTTTGAAAAAGAAAAGTCTCCTGGCTGTCATGCTTCTGGGTTAACTGCAAAATCCCAGCCTCCAAATGCCAGTAAGCGGCTCTGAAAGGCACAAAATTGCAGCTGGCCTGGCCTGGCCCCTGTGGGGAGGAGCCTGGATCCCCACGGGAAACTGTGGGCCAGGACCTTACCCTGACCCTGAGCCCACCTCCCACGCTGACTTGGTTTTTGTATGAATCCTAAAAAGGAAAAACGCCCACCCTAGTTCCGGCACCGGGTTGTGGGGTGGGGGTTCTGCCGGCGAGCCCCGCCCTGGGCACCAACTGGACTTTTGAGGTTTGCATGCTGGGAGAGTCAAACGCATGCGGGGCTGCCTTGCACGCACACGGCTGCCGAGCTGGGCCGGAGCTTTCATTTCCTGTCCTCGTCCTTATCTGCTATGGGCACGCTGTCACTCGGTAACACACACAACCTTGGGGGCGACACATCCTGGGGAAGGGGTGTCGGGAAGCCCAGAGGGCACCAGCTCGAGCCCTTCTGTGCACACCCTCCGGCCCAGGCCTTCTCCCAACAGTCCGAGGCGGGGGCAGGTGTCACATCCTTGAAGTAGGTCAGCCAGAAGACGGGAGCCACCCCGAAGCACAGAACCAAGCAGGGGAGGAAACCGCATCCCGGGCTCAGCCAATCAACGCGAGCAGCGGGGCAGGTCTCTCCCTCCTGAAGCCCAAACACCGGATTCCCGAGTCAGCCGGCACGCCGAGGGGAGCAAAGGTGCCCCGCACCTCGGCCTGGGCCGGAGGCTGACGTCAGCGCCAGCATGCGCCAGGGTGACTGGTTTCAGAAGCTTCAGTGGCTCACAGGCACCAGCCCACAGCATCCCCAGTCTGGGGGTCAGGGTCAGAGCCCCACCCGACCCCTCCAACCTCCCGAGAGACACCCCAGGGCAAAACTGGCTGGTCCCCAGGGAGGGGAACCACTGGGATGTCCCCTGAGGGTCACTTTTTGGGATTCACGTTACGCGCGCTCACACCTATGTGCACACACGGGCACCCCCTCGGCCCCCAGTGACTTTTGCAAAGTCATGCCTCTAACCACCGGCAGCTCCCCACATGGTTCATTTGCATCTGAGCAAGGCCCCTGCTGGGGTGATGTCCCGTGTCCCTAGCGTCCCTGCTCTGCCTGCCTCCCCACCCCCCTGGGGCCTATGTCTTCTTTCTGCCACTGTCCCCTGACAGGACAACAGTCACATCAGGGAGAGAAAATGTGGTAAAGGTGCCAGGGGTCAGCACACCCCTCTCTAGGGAACCCGCGGGCAGTTGCGTCCCCAGGGCACAGCGAGCTGGGCTCCGAGGGACCAGCTGGGCTCCAGGGTGACCGCCATTGACGATATGTCACCGTGAGCGGTTTCTCAGGTTTCCCCAGGGGTCACGCATGGTGGGATGGAAGGAGCCAGGAACCACCAGCAGCTTCACCACAGGGATCCTCAAAACCCCCACAAAGCTGCCGCACAAGCACCCAGGGGACAGCAGATGCCCCCCCCCATCCCAAATACATCCAAGGTCCCAGAGTGCAGCGGTCCGTCTCCATGAACACCGCTGAGGGGGCTGAGGTGGGCGGGAGAGCACTGGGCTCTCGATGGCTCACGGTAGGGGAATTCCATTTGCTCACCTGGCCTCACCCTTGCCAACACCTGCCACTCCACCCCAGGGCTTTCAATCTGCCAGGCTGGGCACACACGGCCTCCAACTGGAGCCCGCTCCCTCCTCTGATGGCCCCAAACCTGAGAGTCAAGTCCACTTCCAAACACTCGGCGCTGCCCGTCCCAGCCCCCTACCCAGTCCTGTGCCTCGTCCTGTCTACAGGGAGCCCGGACCATTCCTCTTGGGGGTGCAGTCCCCCCAATCTTTCTAGGACCTCGGGGCCACTGCAAGTTGAGCCCAGACTTCCCTTCTGTGGGCTGGGGATGGAGCAAACGCTCTGCTCCAGGAGGAAACTGGCAGGCGGTGGGCAACGGGGTGGGCGGGCGGGGCTGGGGGCCCTCACCAGCCCTTTCCACCTAGACTCAGAACACAAAGTGCAGCTCACCTGCACGCATTTGCATGGCGACAGGGCACGTGTCTGCGGGCTATGGGGCAGCCAGGGGTGTCCCAAGCCCCCCATCCTCTGCCTTTCTCCCGGCCACAGTCCTCACTAGCACATTTGATAGGGCAATGGTTTCAGCAGGAGAGAAAAATGTGGTGCTGGCGCACAGCTGGGCACAGCCCACGAGGCAGGGACAAAGGGAGGGACGGGCGCCCCTGCCCTCTCTCCCCAAGAGCAACACAGTGCTTTTCCAGGCACCTTCAAGCCTGGCACCCCGGGGCATCCGGCTGAGTTGGATCCGCTGTCTCTCTCTCTCCGCCCGATCACTGAGGTACCACCTTGCGCCATGGTGCCACGGGAGTCTGGCAGGGTAGGTGAAGGACAGTCCAAAGCCCGGTCCAGCTGCTCCTCTCCGCCTTGTCCACTGGACTCCAGGCCAGGAAGGAGGAACTGCGTCCCCTGGGGAAGCTCTGCGGTTTACCTGTTGCCGGAACCCAGGGTCCGTTGGGCCCCATCAAACTTGCTCACTGACCATCGGAGCCTGTGGCTTTCCCGGCCCCCTGTCCTGGCCGGCAGAGTCATGACTTCACACGGGCTCATGCACCCACCCTGTCTGCAGAGGTCGCAGTGGGTCTGAGCGCCCTGGACAGGTGGGCGTGCAGCTCAAGTCGGGACCACCTGCACTGGCGCCTGGCGAAGCAGAAAAACAAAACCCAAAACAAAACAAAACAAAACAAATCCAAAATTCAGAATCTGACAGTGCTGAGTCATTAGGGGCGGCAGTTCGGGAAGGCCCTCTGGGCACACTGCTGCCCCTTTGGGGAAGCACAGAGGACAGGGGCACGCTCAGCTCAGGCAGCCCCCGGGGCGAGGGGCATGGTCGGCAGCAGCGACTACACAAACTCACCGCCGCTCCCCAGGTCCCCAACTTTATCCAGGCTCTACCTCACCGTCCCCACCCCCACCCTAGCAGCCCCTACTCGTGGATCCCCAGCACCCACGAGGGCTGAGGTGACATTTTACTCTAAGCCGTTAAAATACCCCCCCAGTCCTTGCGCCGCCCCCCAACACACACCCCGGCGCCCCGTAATTGGCAGAGGGAGAAAATGATGCATTTGTTCTCGGCTGGAGAGGGGGAGCGATGCGAAGCGGTTCATCTGCGGATCACCCGGACACCGCCGGGGGAGCACCCGGCTGCCCCCCCTCATGCCAGGGATGGGGGTAAGGGTCAGGCGCCCACCTGCCCTCTGCTTCCCCCCGGGTGCCCCCCAACCCCCATTCCCCGGCGGCAGCCACCTCTGCACCAGCCGCCGCCACCTCCGCGCCGGCGAGGTCATGCCCGGCCGCCCTGGGCAGCGGAGCGCGCGCGCGGGGGCCACTCACCAGGTAGGCGCCCACCGTGCCCTGCGCCAGCATCAGCGCGCACTCGGACACCAGGAAGATCTTGATGCTGGAGAAGCACGACGCCTTCTTTTTTCTTCTTCTTGTGCCGCTGCGCCTCGTCCCCCTGCAGTTCGCCGCCCGCGCCGCCCGGCTTCTTCCCCTGCATCGTGGCCCCGCGGCCGACGCCGCCCCGCGCGCCCCGGGCTGCGTGATGTCCCCGGGCCGGGCCCGCCGCGGCCGCCCCGGTCCCTGTCCTGCCGGGCCCGCGAGGTGGCGGCTCCGTCCTCCTCCCTCCTCCTCCGCCTCCTCCTCCTCCTCCTCCTCCCCCCCGCTCCTCCTGCTCCCCGGCCCTCCCCGCGCCGCCTCCTCCCGCACGGCCTGTGCCAATCACAGGGGCCGCCGCCGCCACAGCGCGCTCCCGGCCTCCCGGGAGCCGCCGCCGCTGCCGCGCGAGCGAGCGCGCCCCCTGCGCGGGGAACCGGAGGGTCGGGCCGCCTGCTGGGTGGTGCCGAGGGTGGAGCTGCCTGGGGTGGGGGGACCTGGGGGGGAGGTCCCTGGGGCGCAGGGAAGCCGCGCCCGGGCCCTAGATGGCGCTGCGGGGCCCCGGGTGGAGGAGCCGGCGGGAGAGAGGACGGAGCGAGCGCCGGGATCAGGGTGCGGGGGGCGCCAGACGCCCTAGGCAGAGACCCAGTGGGTCTCGGCAGATGGACAGGGCCAAGGAAGCTCGTCCTGTCCCCGCCACTGCCGCCCCCGCCTCCGGGGCCGGGCAGGAGCATTTCCAGGCATGGGGCGCGCGCTGTGGCCCGTGGAGGCTCCTGCAAGCCGGTGGCCGCTGGTCCGGCTCCCGAGTCCTGGGTGCTCTCCCGTGGGGCAGGCGGGGACAGACGGGAACCAAAACCCGGGGCAGGGGGTGATCTGGTCCGCGGCTAGCACTAGTGGCCTTGGCCCCAAGCAGCGCTGCAGGGTGCATGCGACCCCAGCAGGGGGCCTGGAGCCAACCTTGGGGAGAGCTGCAGCAGCCCCAGCAGCCACAGGCCCGCCCCCCGCCCCGCCCCGGGCCTGGCTGTCCCTTGGGCCTTGGCCCAGTCCCTGGCAGCGGCTCTCAGCCATCCTCATGGAGCGTCTGGGCCACCGGCCACTGGCCTGGAGGACCCGAGTGTCCGTCTCGGCTTGGAGATGCTGGGAAGGGCTGAACAAGTAGCAGCAAGCACCCAGAAACTTCCGCCCGGGAGGCAGGGGAGGAAGGGGCCGGGCAGCCGCACCCCTTTGCCGTGGCTCCAGCGCAGCCGGCCACTCTTGCTGGGTGTCCCAGGATCTGAGGGCCAGCAGAGAGCAGGGCTGGGCCTCCATACCCTTTGGAAGCCCCCTGCTGAAGGGGCCTGAGCAGTTCCTGCTCCCGGGAGCCCCCAGGTCTTGCCCATGCTGCAGGCTCCCCCTTGTGAGAAGGGCGGCGTCCTCCTTGCTCACTTCCCTTCTGTGTCCCACTTAGAGCTGAAGCTGGGCTGGGCGTTTCCCAGTGCTGGGGAGCTGCGGGGGTGAGGCTGTAGCATGGCACCCAGGCCGCATTCTTGTCTTTGTTTGTTTTTGGGGGCAGGCGGTGCTCAGGGCTTACTCCTGGCTCAGTGCTTAGGGATGCCTGGAGTGGGGCTAAGGTTTCTGAGGATCAAACCTGGGGCCGGCCGCCTGCTAGAGCCCTCCCTCACCCACCGTCCTGTGGCTCCAGCTGCTCATTCTCTTATTCACATCCCTGTAATCTCCTGAGCCAGGGGACAGGGAGCCCTCTCAGCGCCTTTGCCTATCACTCCCCAGCCACATTTACAAGCCAAGCCTGAGCAGGCCCTGGAGGGTGAGGTGAGCTGACTCCTAGCCACAGCTGCAGGCAGGGCCAGCCTTGGAGCTAAGGGCCTTTCTGCTCCCCTAGTCCTCACCGACTCCCCAAACCGGTGCCTTTGTCACCCTGCGGTCTCTCTGGCCCTGGCGCTCCTGTCTCAGGGGCACCCGAATGAACCATCGCCAGCCCTGGGTCATTAGCCCTGGGTTAATGTAACCGTTAAAGCAACATTGGCACCAAGTCCGGCTCCCAGGGAACCAGCAGGCTCAGGGCCATTTCTGGGTCATTTCCTCCTGCCCTGCGAGCCCCCTGCTTGGTGATAGGTTTGTTTGGGGGGCCGGGACTCTGGGGATCTTGAGAAATTTATTTTCCCCATAAAGAATCTCCCAACAGATCAAACCCCAAGAATAACTGACTGAATCATATAAGCTACTCGTACGGGTGGGGTGAGGGTGTCCATCCTGGCATGCTGGGGTGGGGGGGCTGGGCCACTCCAGAGAAGCTGGATGGTTTAGAGCTCAGGCCCAGCCGTGCTGGGCACCCCTCACCCCCAGGACCACCTGGGCCGGGCTTGGCAGTGCAGTGCCAGGGATGGAACTCGAGGGGCCTGGGGCGTGTCAGGTTCATGCTCCGTGCTGTGAGCTAACCCTCGTCCCCGTTCTGCATCTGGTCCCCCTGGAGGGACTCAGCCCTGCTCAGTCCCAGTGACTTTACATTAAGACTGAACCCTCTTGGGCCGGAGCCATAGCACAGCAGGGAGGGCGCTCGCCTTTGCACGCAGCCAACCCAGGTTCGATCCCCGGCATCTAGGTTCAATCCCGGCATCCATAGGCTTCTCTGAGCCTGAGTAATTCCTGAGTGCAGAGCCAGGAGTAACCCCTGAGCAGCTCTGGGTGTGGCGGCCCCCAAAACCAACAAAACGACAAGATCAAGCAGGGCGAGATTCCAGATTAAAGGTAAATTCTTCCCACCACTGGGTAAGCAACCAGGAAAATAAACATGCACCCAATACCTTAAGAAGAATCAAAGTTGAGGCCCAGGCGACAGTGTACTGGGGAGGGTGTTTACCTTGCATGCAGTCAACCGGGATTCAATCCCGCATCTCATATGGTCCCCGAGCACCACCAGGAGTTAATTCCTAAGTGCAGAGCCAGGAGTAAATTAACCCATGAGCATTGCTGCGTCTGACCCAAAAAAACAAACCAAAACAAAAGAGTAACCAGTTAGGATAGAATGTAGGGCATTTGCCTAATCGACCTGGGTTCGATTCCTGGCACTGCATGTGGTCCGCACGTCCTGCCCGGAGTCCCTTGAACACAGAACCAGGATTCAGGCTTAAAACTCCCCCTTCCCTTGCAGCCCTCAAAGAATAACCAAAGTCTGCCACAGAAACTCAGACACTGGTGCCCGGCAGGCCTGCAGTCGGCCGCCTGCCCACCCTGTCCAGAGCTGCCCTCAGACCAGGGGCCCGGGGCAAGGCGGAGCTTTGGGGCATCGGGAGTATCTGCCTGACTTCTCTCTCCCCAGGAAGGCAGCGAGGGCGGCCCCACAGAGCAGATCTCCCTCCTCTGAGACAGCGCTGGCATCACTCACACCTCGCAGCCGGGAATGGGGCTTCTGGTCTCTCGGACCCAGGAGAGCACAGCAAAGCAGCTGTTGGCCTGTCACAGGCACGGATACCTGTGATGCCAGCCTGAATTGTCAGCGGGCGCGGGGAATCCAAGAGGAGGAGGGCGAGGAAGTGGGGGGTGCATTCACGCTGCCCGTGGTCATCTGTGCTCTGCCCGAGTCCTTCAACGGCCTCTGAAGTAGGCCTCTGACAAGCAGGCGGCCAACGAGGGCCTCTGAGCTAAACTCCATCTGGGGTGTCCCACTCGCCTCTCCTGACCTAGCGGGAGATGCTGGCGCCTTCGAGGGGCCTGGAGTAAGGAAATGAGTCTGTGAGGCAAACCGGGGCCAGAGGCTCACCGACACGGGCAGAGTTAAGGCCCTGAGCTGTGTAACAAGAGAACAGACCGGGAACAAGCCGCCGGCAGTGCCCTTTCCTCCCGCTCTGCCTGCCTAGTTTCTCTGTTGCTAGTTTCATTTCAGCGCCACAGGGGGCTTCTTCCTGAACTCCCCACCGGAGCCAACCCTGGATGGGGCTCCAGGCCAGAGCGGGTGTGTCCGCCAGGCCACTGCATTCTCAGCGCCCTCTCAGGGAGATTCCGGAATGTCCTTGGGGACGGAGCCATAGCATAGCGGGGAGGGCCCTTGCCTTCTGCATGGCGGACCTGGGTTTGATGCCCGGCACCCCACAGGGTCTCCTGAGCCCGGCCAGGAGTGACCCCTGAGTGCAGAGCCAGGAGCAGCCCTGAATGTGGTGATGGCCCTGGTTTTGCATGTGGCCAATCCTGTTTGATCCCCCACCCCCGCACCACACAGGGGGCCCTGAGAACCCCCAGGAGTGACCCCTGAGAATTGCCTTTCTCAAAAAATAAACACAAAATATGGGGCCAGAGCGATAGCCCAGCGGGTAGGGCGTTTGCCTTGCACACTGCCAGCCCATGCCGACCTGGGTTCGATCCCCAGCATCCCATATGGTCCCCGAGCACCGCCGGGAGTGATTCCTGAGTGCAGAGCCAGGAGTAACCCCTGAGCATTGCCGGGTGTGACCCAAAAAGGAAAATAAAAACACAAAATAATCTCAAAACATAAACAAACAACAACAACAACAACAACAACAACAAAATACCAGCTTAGCGATAGCACAGCAGGGAGAGTGTTTGCCTTGCATGTGACGGAGCAGGGTTCGATTTCCCGCATCCTGTAAGGTCCCCTGAACACCGCCAGGCACAATTCCTGAGTGCAGAGCCAGGAGTAAGCCCTGAGCATTGCCAGATATGGCCCCCACAGAAAAAAGAAGCAAAATAAAAAAATCCCACCATTCTTTAATAAAATTTAAAATTAAAAAATAAAAACATTCAGCTAAAGCACCGCCGCTCCAGGAAGCACTGAAAGGGTCCCTCTGGCCACTCTGCTCCCGGGTCCGGCTGGCCTCTGGCCTGTGTCCTGGCTCTCTGCGAGCCTCTCCCCCACTGTCCCCAGAGCCTCCTTCTGCCTGCACAGTGAGTGCAGCAATGGGGACAGAGAGCAAGAGGCAGGAGCAGCCCGGCAGGGGGACGGGAGGACAGGGAGACGGCAGGGAAGGGACACTGAAGCCGGAAGTCAGCGGCCAGCTGGGCCTCCTGCAGGAAGTGGGAACCCGGGCTGGCTCTGAGTCAGTGTGGTCAGGACAGGCCTCGCTCCAGCCCACCAGCGACGCGGGGCTCAGAGCCAGGCCTGACGGACTGTGGTGACCTGGGGCCTCGGGTGCGCGAGCACTGTGAGAGGAGCTTTATAGCCGCCAGGATTCTCCTCCTTGTGCAGCAGACGTGACCGCTTGCATCCCCCACCCCCCACCCCCAGCCCCGCTGGCCTGTCACAGACCCACACGCAGGGCGGTAGCGGCCCACAGGCCGGAGCTGGCTCTGGGCTGTGTGTGACCCCATCCTGAGCAGGGGCGGGGCGCAGGACAAAAGTCGGGGCTTCTGCATCCCAACGGCCGCCCCAATGTGCTGCCAGCTCCCTTGAAACGGCCACGGAGAGCCTGATACGGGCTCAGTTCCCTGGAAATGTCTTCAGCACGGAGCAGATGAAGAGGACACAGAAGAGAGCGTCCGTCCCTCAAGGAGAGGACGGGGTACTCGGCCAGGGGCTGGGACCCCCTGGCTCCTGCTCCCCAGCTCTTCTCGCTGCCTCTAATTCTGCAGATGAGGCGAAGGAAGAAGTCTTGCTGGGGGAGCTCAGAGACGGGGGTGCCCAGGGCAGTGGGAGTCTGAGGTCGGAACAAGTCATGCTATTTCTGTTAGCAGAGAGCAAATAAGGGAAGGAAACTTTCCCCGCTGACAAGAAAGTTTTGAACCTAGAACTTGAAACAGCATCCTAGTCACTCCGACAGGAACTGAGCGTTGGAAGTAGGTAAAAGAAATACATGATAACTTTTCAGTACATGCATTGAAAACCATAATGCCCATTAGGGGAGAGGGAGAGAGGGAGAGAGGGAGAGGGGGGAGGGGAGAGAGGACAGAGAGGCAGAGAGGGAGAGAGGGAGAGAGGGGGAGAGGGGGGGAGCGAGGGAGCTCAAAAGAGACAAGCAAATAAATCAATAAATAAAGACACGAGCCACTCTTGGGGAAATTTATTTGTTTATTTGCGTGTTTGTTCATTTATTTATTTATTGCTTTTTTAGGTCACACCCAGCGATGTTCAGGGGTTACTCCTGGCTCTTCGCTCAGAAATTACTCCTGGTGGTGCTCGGGGACCATATGGGACGCTGGGGATCGAACCCGGGTCAGCTGCATGCAAGGCAAATGCCCTCCCTGCTGTGCTACTGCTCCAATCCTGACTTTTGGGGGGAAATTTAAAGAGATGTTCACATGCCACAATGCATTAATTAAAGACAAAAACTCAAGACTGGAAAATGTCAGTTCAAAAGAGTGTGACAATCTCAGCTAAGCACACAGAATTTAGTTTCACACACACACACACACACACATCAGTAAATAGAGTATCTTCCCAGATGGAAAGTTTTCTGTTGGTTGTTCCTTGAAATAGAAAAACTAAGAATAGAACCAATAATAAATAGTCCATAATTCCAAGTGATACTGGCAAGAAACCGGGGCAGGAGAGGGTAGGGGTGGGGGCGGGCTAGATGAGGAATAAATTTCTCATCGTACAAAGAGGAGGAACCGTATATTGTGATTTGGGCATGCAGAGAATCTGCCTTTTCGGTGTGATTCTGATAAACCACACTAGATTCCAAGCTGTGCCTGTAAAATGCGCCAAACAGAAGCCAGGGAAGAAATCAATAGGAGAAAGAAAACAGTTTATCCCCCGGGAACTTGGCTCTGGGCTTCCAAGCCGGGTATGTGCTATCCAAGTGCTTCTAGCATCGGCTGACTTTGGCCTGAAAAATTTACTCACCCCCTTTCAAGACTCCTGTTTCCCTGTTGAAAGCAGGAGTAAAAGGCTCTGAGGGTCCTTCTTGGGAAGTTGTGGGATTCGAGGAAATACTGAGTCAACAGATGGAGGCATCGTTAGCAACGGGCTTTGTGGCGATTTCCCCGTTGATGGAGAATGTTCGTGTCCTCCTTGGTGCCTTCAGAACGCCTGCTGTAGTGTGTGTGCCGTAGTCTATCTGCTATAGTGTGAGCTATAGTGTGTGTGCCGTAGTGTGTCTGCCCTAGTGTGTGTGCTCTAGTATATCTGTTCTTTTCCGCGTCTTTGGGATCCTGTTCTAGATTTCTGATGAGTCCAAAGAATTGACCTTTAGATAGTTGCTTTCTTCACTGCAGCACTATTAACAATAGCCCGAACTGAAAACAATCAGAGTGCCTGAGAACTGATGACTGGATAAATAAACTGTGGTACATCTACACAATGGAATATTATGCAGCTGTTAGGAAAAATGAAGTTAGTGAAATTTGCCTATAAATGGATGGACATGGAGAGGATCATGTTGAGTGAAATTAGCCAGAAGGAGAGAGACAGATATAGAGTGACTGCATTTATTTGCATCAGAGCCTCGCAACAAGCCAGAAGAACCACCCCCCACACACACACACACACCACTCCATGAGGGCCGCCATTTTCCACATCTGGACCTCCCTCTCGTCAGAACTCCATCCAGCAGATGAGCCTATCACAGCCCGGCTTGTATGGCAGTGCGGTTCATCAATAAATGCTGTATTTAGAGGAGACTACAAGAGTATGCCACCCGCGGCAAGCCTGGCAAGCTGCCCGTGTCGTATTTGATATGCCAAATACCAGTAACAATTATGTTAGGTTTTTCCTATGACCTGATATAATTGGTTTGAGGCTCTTTATGTTCCTGGAGCGAGCAGAAGCCCTTAGGCTCTACTAGCATGAGACAGGACATATGGAGATGTTACTGGAGCCCGCCGAGCAAATTGATGATGAACGGGAAGATAGTGATATATCTATCTCTATCTCTATCTCTATCTCTATCTCTATATCTATATCTATATCTATATCTATATCTATATCTATATCTGTATCTGTATCTGTATCTGTATCTGTATCTGTATCTGTATCTGTATCTGTATCTGTATCTGTATCTATATCTATCTATCTGTCTGTCTGTCTGTCTATCTATCTATCTATCTATCTATCTATCTATCTATCTATCTATCTATCTATCTATCTATCTATCTATCTATCTATCTATCTATCTATCTATCAGTATGATACCAATATCCAAGGTCAGGCAAAACATGAATCAGGAGGTCTTGTCAAAGGCCGAATCTACCACAAACTTATGGGAGTCAGAGGTTAGATAACACAGAGAAGGGAACAGGGTGCTAATAATTGTCGAAAGTGATAATACCAGCTTAGAACTGAGCATTGGAATATAAGCAAAAAGATCACTTGATCACTTGAATCCCGTTATTCATCGATTTGCTCGAGTGGGGCGCCAGCAACATTTCCATTGGACCCTATCACGTGCCAATGTAGCCCAATGGCATCTGGTTGGTTCAGGAATATGAAGAGCCTCAAACCGTTCCTTCAGGGTCTTGACAAAGAAGTCTGACCATCTTGTAGGTGGGCGGCCACGTGATCTTTTGACATCCCGTGGGATCCAGTCGGTAACGGCTCTAGTCCAGCGGTCATCTCCAAATCACATTACATGTCCAGTCCATCTGATTTTCGATGCCTTGGCAAACGAGACAGCATCCCTGATTCTGGAATAGCGACGGAGGTCGGAACTCAGGATTCCTTCTCTCACTTGAGTGAGGCATGATATTCCAAGCAAAAGATACACATGTGTCGGGGGTGGCTCCGCTGGGGTCCCCAACAGTGCCGGGAAGCGAAGTTCCCTTCTTCCTTCGAGCCGGCAAGGAATGGATGAAAACTCAGGAATCCGATGCAGTTTTAAAAGGCTTTACTTATCACAGGTTCAGGCATACAAATCAGCAAAAGGAAAAGCCCGTGCTTATTCCAGGCTAGAACCCCAGCCACGTGTAGGCCAAGATGGCGGCCACCACATGTAAAGGCTTTGTAAAAGGGGAAGACAAGACTCCCAAGAAGGGTGAGCGCTCACAAAGAGCCCAAAAAGAAGCGTGGGAGAGAGTAAATAGGCTAGTTTATACTCCTGCAACTCAGACCTTCCTCCCACTGTTATGGAAAGCAGGGAGGGTCAAATGCCCTTAGGTAATCCCTCCCTGCACCTCACCTAGGCCCTTTAGTATGCTAATGTTTTGAGCCAAGATCTGCCTGGAAATGCCTTTATAGGGTAGAGAAGGGGGGTTTCTGAGATGGCATGTCTCTGTACCAAAGACTAATACTAATGCCAGTTAAATATTTCTCCAAGCTTTCACAAGTCTCTTCTACTTTATTGTAGTTTTGTATTTTAGTTGCCTTTGAGTATATCAGGGAGCCATGCTTGTTTACTTGGAAGCAAACAGCATTTCTCTCTGGTCTAATTACTTAGGGGTCCTGCGTGGCCAGGCTAATATGCTGGTAAGATCTAGCTAGTCCCACGATGATTGTGGTAGCATGGGAGGAATATTTATACCAGCTAGTACAGCATACATGGTCAGATAAACTGCCACATTTAGACTACCCCCTTATCTACGAAGTGATTTGCAGGCGGCAATTCAGAGCAGATGCAGCGGCCCTTAGAGGAGTCCTACAACACACATGATAACCTCTAAATGTATGTATTACAATCCACAATGTGTAAGGAAGAGAGAGAAAGAGAGAGAGAGAGGAGAGAGAGAAAAGGGATAAAAAAACCTGCCATAGAGGCAGGCTAGGGGATGGGGGAGGGAATTGGGGACATTAGTGTTGGGAAATGGGCACTGGTGGAGGGATGGGTGCTGGAACACTGTAATACCAAAAACCCAAACATGAACATCTTTGTAATTGTATATTTCACAGTGGTATAATAAAATATTAAAAAAATTTAAAAAAAAGAATTTTTAAATTACCCACACTTAAGAAGAAATATGTAACTAGCATTGCTGACCTCAAAAAACAAAGATTTTTAGCAACTTATGTTAATTTGGATTCTGAAGAAATTTTTTATTTGATTTTTCAGCTATGTGCCTGCTTTCTAAAGTACGTATCAGCACAATTATCAGCATAATATTTCCAGTTTCCCTAAAATTCATTTCTATTTAGATGTAAGTGTAATCCACATAATTCACACTAAAAAATAGCATGTTTTAACTTTCAAAAAATGTTATAAGAGAATATGTTCTGGGAAAATTATGCTTGCTGGAATTAATAAAAGTAATTTGCATGTTTTGTGGAAAAAAAAAGATATTGCTTTCTTGCGAGATGAACTCCTTGTGAAAAGCAATGTCCTGTTTCCCTTGATGTACCGAATGCCTAAAAACTCGACTTCTCAAATCAGGGCTCAGACCAGATTCAGCCTGCCTGAAAAAAACCCCCCCAAAAACCCAGACAGCACAAATTGCCCATCACGGGAGACAGAATGTGAGGACAGGAAGTTTAAATAGTTTAACCTCTTCCACCAAAATACTGAGGCATCAGGGCAGGGCAACGAAAGTTAACTAACATGTCTTCAGAAAAACACAAAAGAGATTTAATATGAAAGAATGAAGAAAGTTTTACCAGAAAAAATAAGTACAAAAACGTTAAGTATTAGCATTAAATTCATAGAAGTCTAAACAGGAGATGCACACAATGAAGGGGAAGCAAGATATGGAATGAAAAATTCATTCACTAAAATGAAAAAATTTCAATGAAGAAAAATTTAAAAAGCATAAAGGCCTTATATTATACACATAAACCAAGCTACGCAAGAAGTGGACAGAAACGCATAAATTTTGTGTGATCCTTTTTACAGAAAGGCTATAAAAAGTGATAAAAGAAATTCTCTAACAGGGTCTTTAGTCTATATATTTAAATTTTGGGGACTGGGTGATTGTTGGGGAGTCAGCACAGTTCCACACATGTATGGTAGACGCACATCCATGACCTGCCATCAGGGAAAAAAAAGAAAGAACAGTGAGATGTTTTTTTAAAAATAAGCATAGGAAATAAATTATTAAAATATAAGCAGTAAAGTTGATTCAAAAATTCAAGAGCACTTATCAAAAACAAAATTCTGGAAAATATGTAATGATGAAGAGCAAAGCTTACAACTTAAGGAGTGCATATATATGAATAAAAACAAGAATGTTGCTATTATTGTTATTATTTTGCTTTTTAGGTCACACCCGCCAGGAGAGACCCTGAGCAGAGGGGTCTCTCCTGGCTCTGCACTCAGGAATTACTCCTGGCGGTGCTCGGGGGACCCTATGGGATGCTGGGGATGGAACCTGGGTTGGCTGCGTGCAAGGCAAACACCCTCCCCGCCTACTATTGCTCTGGCCCCCAGCAAGAGAATTTCAATAACCAAAACAACATATTTCAGATGCTACGAAATGAGAAATGAATGAATTTCAAACACTAAACTCACAGAGAGTTTCACGACAAATTTGATCTGATCCTAATACAATCACCTTTAAAAATGCTCCCACCACGGGCCGGAGCGATAGCACAGTGGGTAGGGCATTTGCCTTGTGCGCTTGCCAACCCGGGTTCAATCCCGGCATCCCATATGGTCCCCTGAGCACTGCCAGGAGTAATTCCTGAGCAAAGAGCCAGGAGTAACCCCTGAACATCGCTGGGTGTCCTCAAAAGCAAAATAAATAAATAAATAAATAAATAAATAAATAAATAAATAAATAAATAAATAAATAAATGCATGCTTCCACCATCTGTAGATGTCATCAGCAACGACTTCCCGCCTCTCAGAATAATTTCATGTTATAGGATTTTTCTAGGTGCAAATACAAAAGCTCCAGGGGCCAGGGAGATCTTGGCGCACCCCCTGGGCCTGGGTTTCAGTTCCAGAGCCACCCAGCACCTCTGAGAAGGAGGATCTGTAAGAGATAACTTCAATGAATAAAAACGAAAATTCAAAGACTCTCAAACACAAACACCCATGTCACGAAGTCAGCAGAGCACTGCTAGAAAATGTAACCGCACCCAAGGGAAACAACGCTAGCGTGATCTTGCAGCGGCACGTTGAGTTATTTCAGGGTATGATGCAAAGCAAAAGATAAGCCAAGCTTCAGAGAGGGCGCGGGAAGCCCAAGACTCCCGCGGATAAAGAACAAGTGCAAACAGCGGCAGGCCAAGGCAACAGAAAAAGTAACCTTCCATGGAATGGGAAAGGCGGAACAATTAGACTAAGAAGCGTGTCCCAGCAGGTCCTCACACAGGTCTATGTGTGTGTGTCTGTGTGTGTGTGTGGGGGGGGACGGTGTTCTCTCACGTGATTAACAGAAGCGCAACAGAAACTGCAACAGGAAAATGCTCATTCACGTCGGGACTGAGAACTGGAGTGTCGGCCACGATAAGGCCAGCCAGCAGCAAATGCCAGAAAGACAGATGGATCCCAGAAGCAGACAGGAACGAGCCTCCCAGAGAGGCCGGATGGCAAAGGGAGAGCGAGACAGAGCTGACCTGCCCCTTCACACAAGAAGCCCACAAAGAGGGGGGCAGTGCTTTAGAAGACGACACAGCAGCCACATAAAGGGCTCTGAGACGTCAGTCAGGGAAACGCGACTGAAGGAGAGACGTGGGCAGAGGCTGAAGCGGAGAAAATGTTCGGAAATGCGATCAACAGGCCCACTGGACTCACACCCCCCGAGAACCATTTTTATTTTTTCTGAAGGACAGTTTTCCGCAGAAGGTTCCGCTGGCAACAGCAGCTTCATAAACCATCAGACAAGGACTTAATGATGCCCCATGGTGAGAGACAAACGTTTTTACAAACTTTCTTTTACTGGTTTATTTATTTGTTTATTTATTGATCATTCCATCAAGCATTTTGTGGTGACAAGCAATATAAAATAAACTATTTTGGGTCTGCTCTGAGGGCATGCTGGGAAGATGGGGACGATGGTGGAGGAAGGTGGGACTGGGCTGGCATCTTGAGAGCCTGGAAGAGACACATCACAGACATCTCGGCAAAGCCCGGTGCTTAAATAAAAGTGGAAAAAGGGACAATTTTCCATGCTGACTTGAGTTTCATGGAGCTGTTCCCTAATACACTGGCAGCAAGCGAAGGAGTCTGCATCAGCTGTGGAAAGTGACGTGGAAATAGTCATCCAACGGCTCACGCTGAATTCCTGAATTCCCCTCCCGGAGTCCCCAGCAAACATGTGAGAGCAGTGTGCCTTGGTAGCTGCTGGAGAATCGGAATCCTAGGAGCTGGGGCGGAGGCCACGTGCTTGGGAATCAGGACTGGCACTTTTTAATCACATTTTCAAGAAAAGGCAGTTTCAGCCATTTCCAAATCGTCTCTCATAGAACACTCTTGGGGAAAGGCTCTTCATAAGTCACAAGAAAAAGGAGATTTTAGGTTGTCACTAAGGGTCTAGAAGTCATGGAATGAGACGGGGTCGGGGCACTAAGGGCCACGCTGGGGAGGAGAAGGGGGCCCAGTGCCTGGAATCAGCGTGGCACAACATCGGGGTGATGGGACCAAAGCTGCCCGCCGCGGGGAAGCAGGGATGCAGCAGGCGGATGCAGAGACTTAATTACGCTAATAATATTAGGGGGAATCGATGCGAGCTCCGGATGTTCCAAAGCTCCATTATTCTCCCGCGAGACGGCGTCTCGGTGGCAGAGGCGACCTGCTCACTGGCACAGCTCACCCCGCTGCCAAAGAGCGGGCGGAGGTTTGGTGTCTCACCGGAAGAGCAGCCTGTCTCTCAAACACACTCGCACACACACTCACATACTCGTGCGCACACACACTCATATACTCCGCACGCCCTCACACGCTCACATGTACTCACTCACACATGCACACTCGTGGTCACATACTCAAACACATACACACACTCACACACCCACACACTCCATACGTACACACACTCATATACTCACACTACTCAGTCACACACTCATTCATATTCACACACAGTCACATACACTCAGTCACACACTCACACTCTCCTATACTCTCACACACTCACATTCAGTCACACC